>VMDO01001223.1:0-55488 GCA_007922755.1 Pedetes capensis | reverse complement strand
TTTGGTTCTTTTGGCAGTCCATGGTATATTCAATAGACGTCTCCAGCACCACAATTCAAAAGCGTCAATTCTTTTTCTGTCTCTCTTGTTCAATGTCCAGCTTTCACAACCATATGATGCCACTGAAAATACCATGGCATGAGTCAGACGCACCTTCGTCTTCAATGTGATATCTTTGCTTTTCAATACTCTAAAGAGATCTTTTGCCACAGCTTTTCCTAGAGCAATGCGTCTTTGGATTTCTTGACTGCTGCTTCCACAGGTGTTGATTATAGAGCCAAGTAAGCATCAATTTTGGTTTACCTATACCTGAGACTTTACCCCAACCTGTCTTATGTTCTATTACCTAGACACAAGCCTGTCATGGACACAACTTCAAGTTTCTCCAAGGCAAGAACTATGTCTACTAGAACAGAATAGGTTATGTTCTAATACTTGTTAGGTACTCTACCTACTAAATGCTTCTCTTCCTAAATTTTTCAGATGCAGAGACATAATCTTTCTTCCCATTCTCCAATCGCATAGTCAGCTAAAAACATGTAATCAAAAATTTCTAAACTATAAGCCAAATATAAACATATGTGCAGATAAACACACACACACACACGCATACATTTAAACACATAGGTGAGAATGAGTTTTTCACATAACACCAATCTTTCCTTCTAACTCTACTAAACAATATCATTTTACTTTGAAATTTATTAATTTACTACTGGAGTAAACATTCTATCAGGATACTTATAATAAAAACGTTTCGCCATAATACAAAATATCACCTCATGTAATTCTTTTAAAAAGAATTAGACCCAAACCTAAAAGTAAACACGTAATATTCATACATACATGTCACAAAAAACATATTGAGATTATAAAAGAACAAAAGTAAGCAATAAAACTATTGTGTTACACAGCTCTGTGTTTATAGTGTTACCTAGCTCTTGTATGGAGTTCAGCCATACAAGAGTGTTTAAAAACATTCCAGAGCCTGTTTTATTGGTATGTTGGCCTTTGGCTTAATGTCTTAAACCACCCAAGAAGTATAGCATGACTGTAGAGTAACCACTGTAGTTGGTCAGCACTATAAAATTATGTGGTTCACGTTTTGAATTGTTAGTGGCATGCTGTAGAATACCATAATATACCTCACCAGTTCAGTTAAGACTAATGAAAAAGATGGCACCCCAATGTGAAAATGAGTCAGCATCATTTACATATGTGGGATTTCAAGTGTTGATTTTAAACTTTAACAGGTATCATGGGGTCAAAATAGAACCTGGGTAGGTGCCCGACATGAAGCTCTTTAGCACTTATCAAGCACAGATATATTTGTCATGGGGTCATATGTGACCCCAGGAGCATGATCCCAGTTCAGAATTAAAATAGGTAAACACCAAAGCCTCAGCTAGTGGCCATTCTGAGCTCCTAAGTAAAGTGCTGCTTCTGATGCTGTGTTAGGACTCCGTGCAGCAGCAGATTTTGGAATCAGCCTTGGAGTCGACTTCCTTAGCAGGGGACAGCCTTATGAGTAACTGCCATTCAGAGGGTGAGACTTAAGGAGAAGCCAAGTCCCACATCCCACTGTCTCTCTCACAAATTGGATCTGATTTGTAAATTACCTCAGATTTCAGACCACTGAATTGGAAGGTAAAGAATGTTTTGGAGGCTAGGATGACTGTCAGCCATCAGCAACCACTGATATCTGCAACACAGTGTGTGCTGTAGGAAAGACACTAAGTAAAATAGTGGAAAGACTATTACATTGAAGCTCCAGCACTAACTAGCCATGGGGAACTGAGCAATTCTGAACCTCTCTTAGAGTCCCCATCTGTAAAACAAAGAATAACTGCTCTGCTTACCTAACATTGTTATAGCCCAAGAAGTAAAATGTGCCATACATGGTGGCACATGCCTGTAATTGCACTGTAGAGGCTGAGGCAGGAGGACCATGAGTTCAGAGCTAACATGGGCTATATAGCAAGCCCTTGTCCAAAAAGAAAGAAAAGAGAAGGAGAATCGGAAGCACAAGAAGGCAGAGGAAGAGGAAGCGGGGGAAGAGAAGGAAGAGGAGGAGGAGGAGGGGGAGGAAGAGAAGGAGGTTGTAGTATTTTTAAGTGCTTTGCAGGAAAATGGGAGGGAAAAGAAAAAAGGAGGAAAGGAAAAGAACTTAAAAAGAAGAAAAGAGAGGGAAGAAAAAAAGTGATGCAAACAAGAGAAAGGAAAAAAGGCAGGAAAAAGGGAGGAAGGAAAAGAGGAGAGAAAGGGGGGAAATGGGAGAAAGTGGGAAAGAGAAGCAAAAGGGAAAGAAAAGGGCAAATGGGGAAGTTTTTTACAAAAGGTAAAAGAAAACACTTTTGGAACCTGAATTCCTATCTAGGCTCTGCTCTCACCTAATATATGTCCTTGGTCAAAAATTTTATCTGAACTTTGCATTTTTTTCCCTGGGAAATGAGGATAGTATCTACCCTGTAAAGTTATTACAAAGTAGGCATTCATCCATTAATAAATATTTATTGAGCATCTACCATGTACTAGGTACTATTCTGGGTGCTTAGGATATATCAGTGAACAAAACAGGCCAGGAGCTCTATCCTTGAGGAATTCACATTTTAGCATGAATTTAACCATCCAGCATGGTGCCTGGCATATTCCAGACCTATAATAAGACATCAATATTTTCAATGGCACTAATAGACTATTTGTTGTTGTTGTTGTTAGATGCCATCGAGTCAGTATCCGACTCATAGCGACCCTCATAGGGTTTTCAATGGCTGACTATTTTGGGATTGCCTTGGGAGTGGATTGCCAGGTCCTTCTCCCATTTTTGCGGTGCTGGGAATCAAACTCGGGACCTCAGAGACTGCAGCACAGCGCTCTACCAACTGAGCTAAATCCCAGCTCAATAGACTATAGTGTCTTATGAAATGTCAAATATTCTTAGCCCAAATTAATCAGATTAGCCAGATTCCATTCCTTTGAAGAAACAGTACCTCTTTAAAGAGGAAAATTTTGATGAAGAAGAGAAGGGCAAACTGGAGGGTACCTGGAGAGAGATGGAGGTTAATCCCTCTGTGCCCCTGGGAAAGACAGCAACGCATCATCTGTGGAAGAAAACTTCTCTACGGCCAGAAACATCCACAGTGGACTGTTAAATGAAGGTGAATACACTACTATAACATCTGAGCTCTTACATGTATTTCTCCAAGCACTTCAGATTAGTTTAATGATCAGTCAAGACTGAGAAGCCAGGCTAAATAATTCATGTGTGAATAATTAACAGTTATTTTGTTACAATATGTGACATACAAGTATATAATTTTCATGAAGAATCATTGGGAACTTCTTATGGCTAGAACAAGAACTTTTCAGTTTTTCTACTAAAGGTGACATAAGAAAACTCGGTATAATCTGACACTGGCAGACATACTAAATTTTCAATAAATTCTTGTTATAAAAGAAATAGGGAGCCGGGCGTGGTGGTGCACACTTGTAATCCCAGTGGCTTCGGAGGCGGAGGCAGGAGGATTACAAGTTTGAGACCAGAGGCAGTCTGTGTAACTTAGCAAGACCCTGTCTCAAAAAGTAAAAATGGGCTGAGGGTGCAGCTCAGTGGTCCAGCACTTGCAGAACATGCAAGCACAAGGCCCTGGGTTCAACCCCCAGTACCGAAAAAAAAAAAAAAAAGGAATAGGCAGATCTCCAAACTATTCCACCACCAAACCAATTCCCACTGGGCATTTATTTCTACTCTATCTACCAATGCTGCTCAAGGGTCAACGATGCTGTAAAGACGATTCTGCTAACCAAGGTAAGTATGGTTACACAAAGTATGTTGTTGTTGTTGTTAGGTGCCGCCAAGTCAGTGTCGGATGCATAGCGACCCTATGCACAAAGGTGAAACAGTATTATCAGTGCTTCTCTACTGTTCAGAAGGATTTCAATGGCTGGTTGTTTTTTGGGAGTGGGTTGCCAGGTCCTTCTCCCAAGCCTACAGCACCTGGTGTTCCCAAGCAGTCTCCCATTCAAGTACTAACCAGCCCCACCCCTTCTTAGCTTCTGAGATCTGACGGGATCAGATGCCACACGGTATGGCTGCAGGCCCCTACACAAAGTACATGGCATGGTAAATAGACAAGGAAATATAATCTCAATAGTTTCTAGCACTCTTGTCACTCTGGTGTAATTTTTAGACTATGGGCCACTGCTAATTTGCTGGGTTGATTTATAAAGGCAGAGTCAGTAAAAACAAGAGTTGCTCCATAGGGGAAATGGAACACAGGGCTGGGAATTGGGAGTCCTGAATCTCAGTCCTGGTAACAAGCTCAGAGGGTCATTCACACTGTCTCTTTGTGCTTCAATTTTTTCGTGATACATGCCTTGCCATTTCTGGGGATTACTATGAAATACTCTGAAATACAGGGAAATGTGTTTTCCAAATTTAAAGACTACAGCCCCACCTGATAAAACTGGCATAGGTTTTAGAGCACCACAGACTTAGGTTTAAATCCCAGCTTAGCCATTCACTAGGTGTACAATCAAGGGTAAGTTACTTGCCCTCTCTGGGCAAGTTTCCTTACCATTGAAAATGGATAGTAAGACTTGTCTCTTAGGATTACAAGATAACTTAATCAGCTAATTATGTTAAGCATCTGGCACACAGCAGTGCTATATAAATGATAATTATTGTGCTTGCTTGCAAGCCATTTCACAAGTTAAGTCTTATGTAGACCATAGACATCTTGAAGGCTTGGACAATGATTTTTTTAAAATCCCTATGGCATCTAGAATACAACTGTAATGATAATTAAAGACTAGTAGCAGCAGCAGAAGGAGCAGTATTACCTACATCAGAATCAACCACAGCAGCATCAGCAACAACGATTGTTAGAGCAGACGTTAGCAGCAACAGCAGCAGCAGCAGTAGTAGTAGAATATCAATAACAGTAGCAATAATTGCAATGCTATCACAGTCTGTTTCTTCCTGTGCTATGTTTCCAGGCAAATGAGCATTGATCTATAGGCAATGGATCAATAAGAAATCTAACAAAATCTGCAAGTTGAAGAAGCCCAAATGCTAACAGATGTGATAAACATGTTTCTCCATACTAGTCCGGTAAGTCAAGCCATCTTCCCCACTGGTATCAGATACTGCATTTCTATGCCACTATTAAATGCAGAAGATGCTAATGAAAGAAGCTGGTAGAATTGCAAACAGGTGAACATGATTCATTCAATACGTAAGGGCAAATAATAATAATAATAATAATCCTAGGCAGTTATCCTGCAGCTGTAGCCCTATGGCATCCAATCCCGTCAGATCTCGGAAGGTAAGCAGGGTCGGGCCTGGTTAGTACCTGGATGAGAGACCGCCTGGGAACACCAGAAGCTGTAGGCTTGGGAGAAGGACCTGGCAACCCCCTCCCAAAAATCAATCTGCCATTGAAAACCCTATGAACAGCAGAGAAGCACTGATAATAGTGTTTCCCCTGTTGTACAAAGGGTCACTATGAGTCAGATACCGACTCGACGGCACCTAACAACAACAACAACAAAGGCAGTTACGCTTGGAAATTTCCAACCTAGATCAGATCTTTCTTCTCTGACTCAAAAACTCCAAGTCTTAAGAATCTATACTCTTCCAAGTTCCAAGTCACTTTTTAGGTGTTAGGAAAGAGCAGAAAGAGTCAGATCACCATCTAAAAGATACAACTGATCCTGGGTACCTTAGGGAAAATGACAGAGGAGTTGGGAATGGCCAGAGTACAGCCAAGAAAATAAACTTAAAAAATTGGATGGATTCCTCTGTCCATCCTCACAAGGAAAATTTTCCTTCCATGGGGAAGATTTTAATCATTGCGAAAGGAAACAAGACCATAAGAAGATTGGAATACCCCTTTCCTTGCACTCCTTTTTAATGCTTCCCTTGGGAAAATAGGGATGAACATTTAATAAAAAATATACATGGATATGTTTTAAAAGAAAGCAGTTACAAAGAGTCAAACATAGTCAAACCTTGAGTATAAACAATACACAAAGAAATATTTTCCAAAAAGGGGAATTCCAAAGGGAAAATACATTTTTCTGGTTATTAAATACATGAAGATGCTACTATACTCATCCAGATAAATGTATATAAGATTCAGTGCCATCAAAGAAATATAGCACATCAAAATAACACACAATGAAATAAATGTCCTAATGGAATAACTGAAAGGAATTAAAATATATCAGGAAGCCTGACACTTACCACTATTATTAATATGAAGATGAGGGATAATAACCTGTCCTTGGAGAACAAGCAAGGAATGAGCCCAGTTTTCTCTACAAGCCTGAAGAGCTCTCCATAACCCAGCACCTTCCTCTTTCCTTAGCAATAGGAAACTAGAGGTCACAAAGAAGCTTCCATTTGGCTCAACCCCAAGAGGAAGAGGACTTCCAAGGAGCAGTTCTCAGAGTTCTTTGAGCAGTTGGCCCAAAGAACAGAAGGCACGAGTCCTCTCCTGCCCTGCAGTGGCCACACACCATCTGGGATCCCAGAAATGGTGCTGGAAGAAAGTGTCCACAGGGCTGATGTGTCGCCTTTATCTCATCATCACATCACCAATGCCAGTTAGGGCTCAAGGTCTTGCACCTACTCTTGGCCCCATCCACAAGGAATGGATTTCCTGATCTAGATTCCTAATCTTGCAAGTTCAGTACTTGCCAATAATGGGCCTGAGCTGAGGAACAAAAAATACAAAACCTAGTAGCATTCAGCATGTGTACTGGCGAATATCCTTCAGCTGGCTGTTTGAGAACTAAGATGAATATATACATACAGTGAGCTGAGACAGCAGTTTTGTGGCAGAGAATTCATTTTCTTTTTGCCATGAGGACACAGTGAGAAGGTAACCATCTGCAAGTTGGGAAGAGGGCCCTCAACAAATAATGAGTTGGCCACCACCTCAGTCATGGACTTCCCAGCCTCTAGAACTGTGAGGAAATAAATTTCTGTCATTTTAAGCCATCTAGTCCTTGGCATGGGCTGGGATTTAGCTCAGTTGGTATATTGCTGGTCTGCAGCCTCTGAGGTCCCAAGTTTGATTCCCAACAAGATAAAAATGGGAGAAGGATGTGGCAACCCACTCCCAAGGCAATCCCGAAACAATCTGTCATTGAAAACCCTATGAGGGTCACTATGAGTCAGACACGACTTGATGGCACCTAACAACAACAACTAAGTCCATGGCATTTAATTATAGCAGCCTGAGAAGACAAAGACATACACCTGGTAACTGTTTCAAGATATTTTTGCATTGTATTTTTGTTTCATTATTCCTTTACCTTGAGCCTTCTCATTAAACTCTGACAGTGTAGATAGAGTTTTGAAGTATTTGAATACCTTTTATGCTCCAGGCACTGTTCTATGCAGAAGAAAATAAGAGGAATAAGATAGTGACAGCCCATACCCTTATCTGAAATCCAGAGAGAAAGATATTAAACAACTAAGTATACAGATATCTCATGACAACTGTGATAAATGCTATCAATGAGATGTGTACCCTACACATATGGCAGTCTCTGCCATGCTATGCAGAATTAAGAGAAGATCCTGCTCCCTGTGTGGCATAGTAAAGAAAAGGGCAAGGTCATCATAGTGGTGGGCGCATGTGCTGGAGGGTGATCAGAGATCCCTGGGCCACAGGATGCAATAGGAAAGCCCCAGCACCACAGCTTGATGAAAAGCCAGAAACACTATGTGGAAAGCCCAGCGGGCAGTGACTCACTCTCTTTTGTTCACTGCTACATCCCCAGGACCCAGCATCCACAGCACACTGTACACATTGAGGAAATATTTGCTTAATGAGCACAAATGAGAGGATCACAGGGGAAATCTCAGAAATAAGTGTAAAATATTCTGAAGGAACTATAATCCTTCACTTCAGGATATAAAAACACAGAGTTGCTATAATAGGAGTGTAAAGAGGAAGTGACATCTTATTGTCATTCCCAGCAACTTTCCAGTAAATTAAAAACTGGTTTGGGGAACCACATAAAAAATGCTCTTTGGTAGACACCTGTTATTTCTGTCTGGTAACCACTTCCAAAATTTCTAAGGAATTCAAAGCTGCCTTTTGGAAAGAAAATGAAATTTCCTTTTGGAAAACCATCTTCCACCATTCCCTAGTTATGTGGTTTTCATGGACCCAACTTCAACCCTAGTATACAGGGGATCCCTGACTGATTTAAAATAACAGCACATACCATCCCTGTGGCTACATCAACCAGTTCCAGAAGGGCAGCTAACCCAGTCACAGCCAAGAAAACATGTTTATTCTTTCTCTGGAATTGTTAGTGCAAGGATGAAACCACAAAGCTATGCTGAAGCAAACAGAGACAGATCCCAGTGATAATATTTGAGCACTGGATCAAACTGTACTAGCAGTTCATTCTGTTTGTAGATTTTTATGTGAACCATTAAATTTTCATCTTGCTTAAGGCAATTTGGGCTAGTGTTCCTTGAGCTTGCAACATAGGGAATTCTAGTGGGGACATGCTGTGTTTGCCCTGTCCTCCAGACTGAAGCAAAATGGGTCACAGAGGTTTTCCCACCTCAGGCCTCTTGGCAAGGGCCACTGGGACTCTCAGGCATATCTCCATAGTCATCCTACCTGCTGTGAATATCCCAGGCAGGGCTCAGGCCTACAACCTGCCCTCCCTGCATCTGTTTCTATAACAAGAAGGTAAATGTCCAACATGAGATAACCGAGGAAGTTGCAGAACAATGAAACTCAGTTACTGTTGCAATAATAGGGATCAGCCATCTCTGTTTCTATCCCCACCATTTCAGTGTTGCAGCTACTCAAAACCAAGAAAAGGGAGCCTCCAGGGGGCTAGTGGAATTACAGCAACAAAGAGCATAGCTTCTGAAGGCAAAGAAGTTTCAACTCCTCTCATACCACATTGGAGCTCAAAACTAAGTATGCACGGCCTTTTCCTTCAGTTCTCCATCACACATCCTTATCCTTATTGTCACAGGATGCTACGGGCTGAACTGTGTCCCCTCAAAATTCATTCATTGAAGCCTTAACTCCCAAGGTAACTCTATTTGGGGATAGAGCCCAGGAGAAAGTAATTAAGGTTAAGTGCTATCATAAGGGTGGGGCCCTAACCCAATGGGATTGGTATTCTTTACAAAACAGGGAAAGAAACTGGGAAAGGCCATGTGAGGACATAGTGAGAAGGTGACTATTCACAAGCCAGGAAGAGAGCTCTCACCAGAAACCAAATTGGCTAGCATCTTAATCATGCATTTCTATCCTCCAAAACTGTGACATAATAAATTTCTAATGTTTAAGCCACTGGTCTGTGGGATTTTATTATAATACCAAGAGCTAATACACAGGAGGTTATAGTTACATAGAGCCAGTGAGTGTATACTGTGCAATGATTAAAAAAAAAAACCTAATACAATCTCAACTTGCATTGAGAAAAAAAATAAATCACTTTTGATGAAAAATAATAGTCGTGTTTTACTCTAACACACATAAAAAGATAGAGTCAACAGGTCAACCAAGATGGTAAGTCACCATGGACAGAAACTAGAATTTCTGGCTTTCAAAAGAGGATACAGTCATGTTATGGTTTGTTATAGAATGGCCCCAAAGGTCATCTCTTAAAGACTTTTTATACCAACTGATAAGCTTTGGGGAAATTACTAGCTCATAAGGACCCTGAGCTCATCAGTGGATGAGTCCACTGATGGATTAATGATTTAATGACATTATTGGGAGGTAGTAGAAACTAGGAAGTAGGCCCTAGCTGGAGGAAGTAGGTCATGTCTTTGAAGAGTGTATCTTGTGCCCAGACCTTTTCTCTCTCCCCCATACACTCTTTTTCTCTCCCTCGCTCTCGCTCTCTCCTTGCAGTTTTGCTCCAGCATATGCTCCCCATCATTATGTTCAGCTTCACTTTGGGCCCAAAGCAACAGGGCCAACCAACCATGTACTAAAACGTCTGAAACCATGTGCCAAAATAAATCTCTTCCTTAAATTATTTCTCTCAAGTATATCTTCACAACAAGAGCTGACCAACACACGTGGTTTTCAAATAGCAGAGGGCTATCATGTAGAAGAGGGAGCCAAACTTGCTCTAAGTACCTCAAAAACTAGATCAATGAAAAAAGAAAAGGTAAAACTAGCCAGCTTAACCTTAGAAAATTATCACAGAGTTACTGAATAACAAAGAGAATTGCCTCATTGAACCAGTGAGCACCTTCTTCCTAAAGATAGACAAGGGAATGCTGAATAAGAAATGCTCGTAAATACCAAGCAAGTAATTCCACTGTGGACCATAAGGTTGAGCTATAAAACTATTTCTTCTCCCAATTTAATGATCCTGTGAATCTATGACTAATTGTATAGTAATTAAGAACTAGACTACTGGTTTCAAATCCCAGGTCTGTCACTTACAAGCTATGGCAGCAGGTTACTCAACATCTCACCATCTTAGCTTCCTCATATAAAATTGGGGTATTAAAAGTATCTTCTTCACCTTATGGTGGTTAACCGAGTTAATATATATAAAGAATCTTCTAGGCACCAGGCCCCTGGCCAATCTTAAGCGCTCAGAAAGTCTTACCCATTGTTATTAATAGATGAGCAACAACTTTTTGGTCAGTCCCTTTATAATTAAAGTAGGACTAGGACAATACACACATGGAGCTAGTGTTCAAGATTAATACATGAAAACAAGAGCAAACAATAATAGCTTCCAATTCTGGAGTTCATACTACAAAATGAACATCATAGCTGGGTGTGGTGGCACACGCCTGTAATCTCAGCGGCTTGGGAGGCGAAGACAGGAGGATCGCAAGTTCGAGACCAGAGGAAGTCTGCGTAACTTAGTGAGACCCTGTCTCAAAAAATAAAAAAATTTTTAAAAGAAGGGCTGGGGCTGCAGCTCAGTGGTTCAGCACTTGCATAGCATGCAAGCGTGAGGCCCTGGGTTCAACCCCTAGTACCACAAAATGAACATCATTTGTAATTGTCCAACAACTAGCAAAATAGGTCTTATCATTTCCACGTTAGATGAAGAAAGCAAAAATGATATTTAAAAATTAAATAATTTGAAGCTAGTTATTAGGTGATGGTAAGAATTCGAATCCACCTTTGTCAGGCTCTTTCTATTCTAGCAGCCATTTGAAAACAAGTCTGTTTCTTTTTATTACCTAATTTCATTCTTGCCAAACCCTGTGAGGAGACAGTGTTCTGTGGGAGTTGAATATACAGGCTGTGGAGTCAGGCAACCCTGGCAGCTATGTCATTTA
Organism: Pedetes capensis; assembly: GCA_007922755.1. Lineage (NCBI taxonomy): Eukaryota > Metazoa > Chordata > Mammalia > Rodentia > Pedetidae > Pedetes > Pedetes capensis. The sequence continues at coordinate 44,180 of VMDO01001223.1, read as the reverse complement.
CCAGGTTCACGCTACAAAATGAAGAGGATGGTAAGACTACCTACATCACAGGATTTTTGAAGGAGGAGTAAGCCAATACACAGAAAGTACTTGGTACATGGCTAATCCTAGTGAGGTGTTAGCTATTACTACCATCCTCATTGACGGATAAAGAAACTAAGACAAATCAATGAAAGAACATACATGACAAATCAGGTTTCTTATTTCTGTTATTTTCCCACCAGGTCATATACAGTCATGCAGGACTTAATAATAGGGATATGTTCTGAGAAATGCAGTTAGGTGATTTTATTGCACAAACATAAAACATACTTACACAAATCTACATGGTATTGACTACTCACCAATCTATATGGCAAGCATACATACATATGTGTGTGTGTGTATAAATATATATATTTTTTATATATATACATACACACACACACACACACACACACACACGATCAAGTCAGGTCCAACTCAGGGTAACACTCATGGGGTTTTCAATGGCTGATTGTTTTCAGGATTGCTTCAGGAGTGGATTGCCACATCCTTTTCCCTTTTTTGTGGTGCTGGGGATCAAAACTGGGTCCTGAGAGAGTGCAACATGGCACTCTACCAACTGAGCTAAACCCCAGCCCCATACATACATATATATATATGTATACATATGTGTGTGTATGTGTGTGTGTGTGTGTGTGTGTGTGTGTGTGTGTGTGTGTATAGCACTCTGGCATCTAATCCCACCTGATCTCAGAAGCTAAGCAGGATCGGCCTGGTTAGTCCTTGGCTGGGAGACTACCTGGGAATACCAGGTGCTGCAGCCTAGAGAGAAGGACCTGTCAATTCACTCCTGAAATAATATGCCATTGAAAAGCCTATGAATACCAGAGAAGCACTGATAGTAATCCCAGGCATTGCACAGTGTCAGAGGTGTTCTATCTGTTGCACATATGGTTGCTATGAGTTGGACCCAACTCAACAGCACCTAATAATAACAACAATACATATATCATGGACTGCTAAAAGAACCAACAGATCCATCCTAGAAAAAGTGCAACCTTGGAAGCAAGGATGGCTAGACTACGTCTTACAAATTTTAGACACATTGTCATGAAGGACCAATCCCTGCAAAAGGACATCATATTTGGGAGAGTGGCGGGTCAACAACAAAAAAAAGACCCTCAACTAGATGGACTGACACAGTGGCTACAACAATGGGCTTAAACATAAAGAAGATCATACGCAAGTCACAGTGTCAGGTAGTGTTTTGTTCTGTTTTACACAGGGCTGCTAATGAGTCAGAACCAACTCGATAGCACCTAACAACAACAACTGTACACATATATGTGTATATATATAGCATATATATGTATATATAGCATATATATGCTTAATATATATGTATATGTATATATGTATATATGTATATGTATATATAGCATATATATGTATATATAGCATATATATGCTTAATATATATACACATATATGTGTATAGTTGTTGTTGTTAGGTGCTATCGAGTTGGGTTCAACTCATAGCAACCCTATGAACAACAAATGAAATACTCCTTGATATTTTGCCATGCCTGGCACTATTGTCAGTGCTTCTCTGCTATTCATTGGGTTTTCAATGGCTGATTGTTTTGGGAGTGGGTTACCAGGTCCTTCTTCATAGCCTGTAGCACCTGGTATTCCCAGGTAGTCTCCCATTTAAGGACTGAGCAGGCTGACACTGCTTAGCTTCTGTGATCAGGTGGGTAAATGCCAGGGTGCTATGACTGCAGACACACAGACACACACACACACACACACACACACACACACACGTCATTGCCTATTGCTTCTAAGGCCATGATGAACACAATAACACAAGATTAAATGAAGCACAAGAGACCTGGGCATGATGGCACACCCATGTAATACTAGCGACTTGGATGGGAGATCCAGAAGGATCATGAGTTTGAGCCCAGAGGCAACCTGCTAACTTAGTGAGACCCTGACTCAAAATAAAAAGTTAAAAAATGGGCTGAGGGTGTGGCCCAGTTGTAGAGCACTTGCAAAGTATGTGTGAGGCCCTAAAATCAATCCCCCAAGCACCATAAAACAAAGAAAGAAAGAAAGAAAGAAAGAAAGAAAGAAAGAAAGAAAGAAAGAAAGAGAGAAGAAAGAAAGAAAGAGAAAGGGAGGGAGGGAGGGAGAGAGAGAGGAAAGGAAGCACAAGAGAAAATGATGCAATCAAGAGACACGGAAAACAAGATGTATGAAGCTGCTGCTTGGGTAGCCCTGCAGACTGCTTTACAGTAAACTTCTTTTTATAAGTAGGAATACACTGTAAAATAACAAAAAATATAGCATAACAAATACATAAACAAGTAACAGTCATCTATTATTGAGGATTATGTATGATACAGTTATGTTGTTGTTAGGTGCTCTCAAGTCGGGTCCGACTCATAGCAACCCAGTGTAGAACAGAAGGAAACACTCCCCGACACTGTGCCATGCATGGCACTATGTCAGTGCTTTTCTGCTATCCATAGGCATTTCTATGGCTGATTATTTTGGGAATGGGCTGATGGGCCCTTTTCCCAAGCCTACAGCACCCGGTATGCCCAGGCAGTCTCCCAAGTACTGACCAGCTCCACCCTTGCTTAACTTCCAAGATCTCAATAAGATCAAATGCCAGGGTGGTATGGCTGTAGCCACACATAATTATATGTGCTACATGTTTATACTACTAGCAGCACAGATTTGTTTTTGTGCACAAGCATCCTCACAAACACATGAGCAATGCATTGTACTAAGACATTACAACAGCTACTACATCACTAGGTAACAGGAATTTCCCAGCCCCGTTATAATCTTAAGGGACCATGATCAAACACTGACCAAAATATCATTATATGGCACATGATTGTAATTGTACAATTATGACATATTAGGGTTTCTCTTATAAAATAAAATAATATATATCACATTTCTACAAACTTGAATAGTCCTAGCACTGAGCCTTTAGTCATAATGATTATGTTCCTGCCACCTCTGCAAAGCTCAAATATCCAGAATGCTTTAATGACTTAATCTCTAGCCATAATATATTAGGTCTTGATTGCCCCTCTTCTGCCCACCCCTTCAAGCCTCACTGAATATAAGAAGGTCCTTTCTTGTCCTCATGGCCCAATGGCAGCCTCCACAGTCAAATACACTTCCAGGCCTCAGCCCCTTGCTTCCCGACCTGCTACAAATCTGGGTATGTTGCTATTATGGAAATGCTATTTGCCTCACATCTGGTTTCTATTTTCCTTGTTTTCACTTTGTGACCCTTCCAATAACCCTTGGTGGACTTCTGAGCAAACTCACCATGGGTAAGCATTTCCTCTTGGTGAAACTCCTTGCCAACTCAACAGTGATGATTGGTTTTTTTCCTTATTGTAGCCCTGATAATGGCAAAATAACACTCACTCCCCTCTCCTGTTGTAACTTGGGGACCAAAGTAACAGTCCTTGAATTAGGACCTTTTTAAGGGGCAGTTGGGGATTGACAGTGCTACCGTCCTCACTCTCATGTGAATGATGGGGTGGGTATCAGCCTGAGTATCCCAATCCCATGCCAAATCTTGCTCCCCCATATGGTAAAAAGGGCTGATGCCACAAGGACAGCTGCTGGGCTGCGGCTCAGGTCTGTGTGGAGCACTTCCTGCCTGGAGGGTGTCATCTCTAGGATGTTCAGGCCTCCATCTCCCCCTCCCTGTCTGCCTATTAGGCTTGGAAGCAGGCGTGCAGCATAATCACCCTGCCTCTCCCAGATCCCTGAGGACGGCCCCTCCTCCGGGTGGAGCGTCTGTCATATGGCTACCAGGCATCTTGTTTTAAGCAGATCTTTGTCGTGGGGTGAAATGGTGCCAGGATTGTACTGTTTTCCTTCCCTGTGGACATTCGTCAGAGTAAATGAGGAGAGTAGATTAGTCCATCAAGCATGTGAATCTCACTCAGCTAAAATGGATTGTTTGGTTCCAGAGTCTTAAACTTCATAAACTAGAGATCCCTTTTAGAGTTAAAATGTAAGGGTGGCTTGAGTTGTCTTTCAGAGTTTATATCCTTGTACGCGCACACACACACACACACACACACGTACATATTTTGTAACGTATAGCTGGTTTCATGTTTTTCCATACACTTTCTCCATGTTCTTATTAGTGATATGGAAAGATTTTGTACTTCAAACTCAGGTTGATGAATGCCAAGACTTTCAGTTTAATCAGAAAAGGCTAAAAAATACTAAGGTCAAAAAAGGCATCTCCTCCCTCAGCACCAGAAAGGGCTAGAAGAGGAGGGCTGGGAAGGCAAACACACATACTGGCTGACAGACATAAAAGCAGACACCTGGATAAGAATGACATTATCTAATAATATTAAGAAAGAAAGAAGGGAGGGATAGAAAGGAGCCAAAAGAAGGGCAATGGAAGGAACAGGGGAAAGAAATGAATATTAACAATCTACTGGAACCCAAACCTTACAAGATGATTCAAGGCATGTTTAATCCCCACCAGAACCAGGACCCTGTAAGAGAGATGGTAACCTATTTTTAAGGAGAACTAACTTGCTTAGCATTGTCTAAATATGATATAAGACCTAAATTCAGGTTTGTTCTATCCAAAATCTCATTCTTTTAAATGCATCACTCTGGCTCCCTCAGTTCTAAATGGTTGTGTTCAAGCTCAACCACTAAAAAATAAAAGTAACTATAGATACATAAAACATTAACATTTGAGAAAGCTTGAAGAGTATATGACAGCTCTCTGTACTATCTTAGCAACTCTTCTATACATCTAAAATTATTTCAAAATAAACAAGTTTTTTTTTAATGAATGTAACTGCATTTCACCGGGTACACGTAGCCCAGAGAGAAGTTAGTAATATAGAGGATTATGAGCCCAGGGATTCAGAGATCAATAAACAGACATACTGTGATTTACTGACTGCCCTTTTGACCTCAGATGCTAATAAGCCCAAATATGGCTTCTTACTAAAATTAAATAAATACTTTAAAAATTGCTTTCTACCATTAGATATTTCCCAGCTAAACCTGATCATGATGCTAATTTAAGCATATTATTGAAAACTATAATTATCTACAATGTCACAACATGTAATGATCATGCCTTACCTCTTTGGGATATATGCCCAAGAATTTCATTTGTATTGTAAGGAACTAAAGTAAAATGTTTTAAGCTTTTTGGTCAATGCTATTGTTCGAATGTGTATGTCACTCTAAAATTCCTATGTTGGAACCTAAAACTCAATGTGATAATTTTAAGAGATGGGGCTGAAGGAAAGCCAGATAGAAATTGAGTGGCACTTAGTCATTTTTTGGTAATATCACGTTCTATGATACTTTCCATGATTTCTTCTAACTGAGATCTCTGGAGCTACCATGGCTTCTATACTTGTGAGATCTTATTTTCTATTACTCTGTTAACTACCTGGATCTATTCAATAAATTTCTTTATTTTCTTTTCTTTAATAAAATTTAGGCAATTTCCGTTATAGTCAAACTTAGAGGATCAGAACTTTGTATCTGGAAGGCATCTTGTTGTTGTTGTTGTTAGGTGCCGTCGAGTCGGTGTCCGACTCATAGCGACCCTCTGTACAACAGGGGAAACAATATTGTCAGTGCTTCTCTGCTGTTCATAGGGTTTTCAATGGCAGATTGATTTTTGGGAGGGGGTTGCCAGTTCCTTCTCCCAGAAGGCATCTTAGGAATGATTTAATTACAATGGCCCCTACCCCCAACCATTATGTTGAAATTGAAGAAACTGTCAATTTCTACAGTCTTGCTATGCAGAAAAGTCAATGTGTTTTTTGTTGTTGTTGTTCTTCAGGCTAACAGCACTTTAGTGTAAATAGTCTCTGAGGGCTTACCCATAAATATTCCATAAGATATTGTTATTCAGGGGAAAAAAGGGGACTTACCTTAAAGAGTTACTGATGCCACTATGGTGGCACATACCTGTAATCCCAGTGACTCAAGAGGTAGAAGCAGGAGGATCACAAGTTCAAGTCCAGAGATAGCCCAAATAGTTATTAATACCATACCCCAAGATAAAAACTTTTAAAAGGGGAGGGAAGGGTTCAGGTCAGTTGTAGAGCATTTGCAAAGTATGTGACAAGCCCTGGGTTCAACCTCCCAGTACCGCAAAAACAAACAAAAAAAATAGTTACTGATGCCATAAACTAGCTCTCTCTCTAAATGGAGACCTAATGACATAGAATATTAATACTTTTGCAGTATTGTCCATGACTGAAATCAGCTAAATATATAGAAACACAGAAAGTACTTTTGAACTTCATTTTTAAAAAGATCATTTTAATGAGCTATTGGAAGAGGCTCATTGTTGTAGGACTCATTAAATCTCAATGGCCTAGCACATTAAAAGAATTTCTTGCTCAGATTAAAGTCCAATGAGGGTCATCCAAGAGACTCTGCTCCAGCACTCAGGTTCCTCCATCTGGTAACTATGACATTTAAGTCTTTGAACCTTTCCACTCAGACTTCAAGTGGAGGATAGAATTTGACCATGGAAAGTTTCTATGATCCAGGCCTAGAACAGGAGCATATCATTTCCACTCACATTCCATTCACCAAACTCAGTCACAAGGCAACACCTAGGAAGTGGTGTGCAATAAGGAACATAAGAGAAATGTGAAATGAGGTCCAGCTATACACCCAGGAAGGAAAGAATATTAGTGAGTTCCAGTGACTCTGCATATACAGAACATTTCTTGACTTAAAAATTTTAAAAAGATGTTCAGGGTGTCTGAGTTCAGTTTCTGTGGTGTAATTTATTGCACCATATTGTTAGGCACCATCAAGTAGGTTCCAACTCATAGAGACCCTATGTACAACAGAATGAAACACTCCCTAACAAACACTGTGCCGTGCCCAGCACTATGTCAGTGCTTCTCTGGTACTCACAGGATTTTCAATGACTGATTGTTTTCGGATTACTTCATTTCACGAGTGGGCTGCCAGGTCCTACTCTCATTTTTGCAGTGCTGGGGATCATACCCAGGGCCTCAGAGAACACACAGCAGCATTCTATTAACTAAGCTAAACCCCAGCTGGTATAATTTATCACTATTGAAATATCCAGACTACCCTACTTGAATTAGCTACACATAGGTTTTTTTAAATAATTGGTTTGATAATGACATAGAAAAATAATAAAACAATCTAAGCAATCAAGACATGCAAAATTTATTTCTTATTAATCAAGGAAAAACTTGCTAGGATGTAGAGAAAGTTGAATGATTAGACCTCATATGTAGAAAAAGGGTATTTTCACAGAGCCAGTTTGGTCTTACCTACGCCATTTCTTTTTCTGTCAATATAATCATTATCAGTAAAAGTGGTGGAGCCAGAGAATTAGAACTTAGAAATTAGTGCAGTGGCCAGGAAATAACTAAACTCCATGTTCCAACAATGATGTAACATGACCTAAGGGAGCACAGACCCTCTGAGCAGAACTTCCTATCTTCTGCTAGACTCTCTGAATCTCCCTCATGTTTGCATTATCATGTGGGCTGCCATCACACCAGGATCCAGTCTAGGCATTCCTTATGTGATTACCTTCTGTGTGACTCATATTGCTCTGCCACCTTCAAATTAATAAGATCTTTGTTCTCAGTCTGTGTCATTCCTTTCTTGGTCTTCTGGAGTATGGTGTGAGCATTCCCCATGATAGCAACCTTGGGTTTACAGAGAAGAGTAGCAAAGAAGAGCAGTTCTCTTTCCTGGGGTACACAGACCAGTTACCAGGAAGAACATGATGTTTCTCACCCAAATAAGGCCTTTGGCTCTGGTCATCTCTTGGATCTCAGGTCTGAGATGATCCCTCATCAGCCCCTAGGGTGTGAGTGCCTCCTTCCTGGCATACCCTGCCCTGAAGAATAAAGCCATTCAGTTCCTGCTTTTGCCTAATGATTATCTGCAGCACACTGGCTTAGACAGAAAGGGAGGGGGAGACCAAAGGAAAATGGGCCAAGCCAGCAGGCCTGCTTTGGAGAGAGTCAATGAGCTGGGCTGGCAGCCATTCAGAGCCTGCTGCTTTCCACCAGGGGTTTTGCTGACCAGATCAGAGTGACACTCGAGAAGGCAGCAGCTGTGGCTGGAGCCAACATCCCTAACTCCTTCTTAGCTAATGAACTGGAAGGATCCAGAGGGAGCCAGGGAAGAATGAGTCCTCTGGGGTGTGTAAGGAGGCCTCTCCTTCCATGAATTTTCCATTTTTCATTAGGCCTGATGGTTTTGTAAGGATAAGACTTTTAACATAAAATATACTGAGCTGAGATGCCCAATGCCTACTTTATCAGATCTCTCAGGATCTCAGATCCAATACTACTGCTCACTTGGAGCCAAGAGGAAAGAAATAAGATATTATTTAGAATATTTAATTATTAAAAATTAAAACATTTTCAAAATACGTAAGAGAAAGAAAATGTGCCCTATAAACCTGCCTCCTCAGCAGATAAAAATTAAGTGTTTTTATTTAGCTATTTTTAGTTATACAAAGATGCTGGTGTGTGTTATTTGTACATATACCATATATTCTTGAATCTAATCTACACCCTTTGAACAGTTTTAGAGGGCTACAACATCAGATGCAGATTAGAATCTCATAGGAATGGGATTCAGTAGCAAATCCAATCTGCACATGATTCTAATCTGCACCTGATTTTGTAGCCCTCTAAAATTTCTGAAAGGGTACAGATTAGATTTGACAAAACATGGTATGTACTTACTTCAGACAAAAATTTGATACTATATATACTCTTTTGCAACTTGCTTTGTTCTAGTTATTATTATTACTTACAGATCTATCTCATTCACTTTAAGAGCTAAATAATGTTTCCATTTTAAGTGTATGTTTTTATTTAACCAAATCTTTTACTGACTAATGTCACTGCACTTTTCAAAATGTGATATTAGAATAAACTCCTGATAGAAGGATTGATAGATCAAAGGATTATATATTAGCGTGTGGGTATATATGTTCTACTTTAATAAACATTGCTAAGTTATAAGATTTTTATGTATTTTTTCATTATAAATATGCCTCTAAGACTAATCTAGAGCAAGTTACTTGAATGATTTTGCAATTAAATAAAGCCATCAGAAAAGTTTTGCCCTAGATTAACAGTTTTCAAAATGTAGACAAGTAGCTATGGAAATAGTTGTTATGACTACAGATAGAGAATCCACCCAAAATAGACAAAGCTCAAAGCAATGAATGTCAATGTGAACAGACAAATCATTTGCACAATTTTACATCCAATTTATGATCCTGGAAGTTACTTATAATTGTGCAATATTAACTACTTTGAAAGTAAAAAACCTGCTTCTTTGTGTTTCTATTAAAAGTTCAATTCTAGTTAGTTTATAAAATGAAATGGTATACAATCTATAACAAAAGAAGATAGTATTTAGCACTACAGTATTCCTGGCATGAAATAAGGAGAAGGAAATAAGGAAGGCCTATGGCCTGAGAAACATTTCTCTTATGTATAGATGGACGGGCTAGGATTTAGCTCAGCTGATAGAGAGCAGCTCTGCAGTCTCTGAGGTCCCGAGTTTGATTCCCAGCACCGCAAAAATGGGAGAAGGACCTGGCAATCCACTCCCAAGGCAATCCTGAAACAATCAACCATTGAAAACCCTATGAGGGTCGCTATGAGTCGGATACGACTCCACGGCACCTAACAACAACAACAACATAGATGGACAGATGTCACTGCCCTGGGCACTGAATAAGGGTATCAGTGGTGTCTCTGTCCTTGCCTTGTAACAGATGGAAGAAAGAGTTCCAGAAAGTTAGCCTCAAACTGTTGCTTCTTGGGGCCACAATTCCACATGAGGCCCTGGGTTCAACCCCCATCCCTGGACTGCAAAAAGAGAAAAAAGAAAGAAAACACAGGGACAATACTAAGAATTAACAAGTGAGATTGCATGAAATTAAAAGCTTTTGTACAGCAAAGGAGACAACAGAGTGAAGAGTCTGCAGAATAGAAGAAAATCCTCGCCAGCTATACATCAGACAGGAGATTGATATCTAGAATACATAAAGAACAAAAAAGTTAAACACTGAAAAAGCAAAGTGTCCAATCAAAAAATGGGCAAATGAATTGAACAGACAGTTCTCAAAAGAAGAAATACAAACAGCCAATAATCATATGAAAAAATGTTCAACATTCTTAGCCATCAGGGAAATGCAAATCAAAACTACACTGAGATACTATCTCACCCTAGTCAGAATGGCTACCATCAACAAAACAACAAATGCTGGTGAGGATGCAGGAAGAATGGAACTTATGTACTGCTGGTCAGAATATAAGTTAATATAGCTACTGTGGAAATCAGTATGGAGGGTCCTCAAAAAATTAAAAATAGAACTACCATATGACCCAGCTATACCACCCCTGGGTATATACCAAAGAAGTATAGGTCAACATACCATAGAGACACTTGTTCATTCATGTTCATTGTGGTATGATTCACAATAGCCAAGGTATGGAATCAACCTTGGTGTCTATCAACAAATGAATAGATTAAAAAATGTAGTCTATTATACACATGCAGTTTTATTCAGCTATAAAAGGACAAAATTATGATATTTGCAGGAAAATGGATGAAACAAGAGATCAGTATTTTAAGTGAAATAAGCCAGACCCAGAAAGACAAACAGAATGTTCTTGCTCATATATGGATACTGTCGTTGTTAGGTCCCTCGAGTTGGGTCCAACTCATAGCAACCCTAAATACAACAGAACTGTGCTATGCACATGATCTTTTTATGTTTGAGCTGGTTGTTACAGCCACTGTGTTTCCTCTCATTTTGAGCCATGCCACATCAGCAAATGGAGGTCTCATGGGCTTTACTCCATTCCCATCTTAAGGTCAACTCTTCTTTGAGGAGGCAACTCTTTCCCAGTCATCTTTTGAATGTCTTCCCACCCAAGGGACTCATGTCCCAGCACTATATTTAACAGTGCTTCTCTGCCATTTGTAGGGTTTTCAATGGCAAATTGTTTGGGGAGTGAGCTGCTGGGTCCTTCTCCCTAGTTTGTTTTAGTCTGGAAGTTCAGCTAAAACTTGTCTGTCATGAGTGGTCCTTCTGGTATCAGAGACACCAGTAGCATAGCTTTCAGCATCACAGCAATACACAAGCCCCCACAGCATCACAAGCTGAAGACACATGGGGATATAGGCACTAGATTTCAATATATATACTATATTTTAATATACGTGTTATGAAAGTAGAATGGGGACTATGTAGAGGGAGAAGTGACTAAAGAGATGGGAGAAGGGTACTCTTAAGAAAAGGTAAGGGAGAAAACAAAGAGACGTATCACGTTTTGCTCTCAAAAGCAGATTCTAGATTTGTACATATGCACCAAACAAGACATGGAAGCAGAAGGGGAACCATTGATTAGGAGGAAGGGGATCAGTGGGAGGAGGTGAGCTTTAGCAATATACAATGATATGCATGTATGGAAATGTCATAATGAAACCCATTAAGTTGTACACTAAAAAAGTTACTAATAAAAAAGGGAGAAAAAGAAAAAGTAGTGCTTATAAAGTAAAAAAAAAAAAAAAAAACGAAAAAACAATGATGGTAGAAGTGGAATTATTTGGGAAGAGGAAGGGGACTGGCAGGAGGGGAGACAAGAGAGCGATGTTGTTGTTGTTAGGTGCCATCAAGTCAGGTCCAACTCATAGCGACCCTATATACAGTAGAACAAAACTCTCCCCAATACTGTATCATGCCCTGTACTATGTGAGTGCTTCTCTGCTATTCATAGGGTTTTCAATGGCTGATTGTTCTAGGATTGTATTGGGAATGGGCTGCCAGATCCTTCTGCCTTTTTTGTTGTGCTGGGGATAACACCTAGGGCCTCAGAGAGTGCACAGCAGCACTCAGTATACCAACTGAGCTAAACCCCAGCCCAATAAGAGAGGGTAATGGGGAAGGTAAATATGATCAAACTACATTATATACATGTGCGATAATGTCATAATGAATTTCATTGTTTTGCACAATTTATATACACTAATAAAAAACTTTTTAAAAAGAAAGGGAAGCAGAAGAAAATACTCAAAGGGAGATAGGACTATGGAAGAAAGGCATAGAAAATGCAACATTATTGGCTTTGAAGATAAAGGGGCCACAAACAAAGGAACATGAGCTAGAAAAATAAAGAAATGGGTTATCTTCAAGAGAACAGAACCTATTGACACCTTGATTTTAGCCAAGTGAGACCCATGTCATATATCTGAACTACAGAATTGTAAGATAATTGTAACATAATAAATTTGTGTTGTTTTAAGCCACTAAGTTTGTTCTAATTTGTTTTAGTAACAATAGCAAACTATTAAAACCCTCTTTGACTACAGTGCTCTATAGCTAAAATCAAGAAACCAGTGGCAGAAGTAGGATAGCATAGGGAAGATCTGACTTTCCCCTGGAGTTCTTAGTTGACCCAAATACAATGTGTTCAAAATAATTATTATAGCAAATATAGATCACATTATTAGCACAACATAACACTTGAAATAAATCCTGTACATATGGATTGCTATGTGCATTTCTGGGTAACATGTCGAGGGGGAACACTTGCAAACTCAAGTGCTCATGTGAAAACACATGAACAGCAGGAGCCTGAGATGGTCTCCTGGAAGGAAGCTTGAAGGAAGGTCCTAACATCAGAAAACCTTATGATGCTGCCAAGTGAAAAGGGAACAGAGACTGTGTTCTCCAAAGGATGGGTTAGAATGCATGGGTACAAACAGAAATCAAGTTCCATCACTATATATAGGAAATTTTTTCATCATTTAGAGATGAACATGGTTGTAGGTGCTGCCTATGAATGTAGAACAGTTGGTGTCACTGGAAGAGATGACTAGTTGATCTCAATTATCTCTTCTGAAACCCTTTCAAAATCAGAGGATTTATTGCTTTTCTAATTTTTAATAAGCTTTAGAGAAGCTAGTACCTAGCACATAGTAAAGTCTGCAGCCTTAGCACCCTAGCATCTGATACTGCCTGATCTCAGAAGCTAAGCAGGGTTGGCGTAGTTAGTTGTTGGATGGGAGACAGCCTGAGGATACCAGGTGCTGCAGGCTAGGGAGAAGGACAGCAATCCCCTCCCGAAACAATCCACCATTGAAAACCATTTGACTAGCAGAGAAACACTGTTGTAGTGCAGGGCATGGCACAGTGTTGGGGAGTGTTTTGTTCTGTTGTACACAGAGTCACTATGAGTCAGACCTGACTTGACAGCACCTAACAACAACAAACAGCATATAGTAGGCACTCAATAAGTATTTGTCAAATAGTTGAGTGAGATGAGTCCTATGGTCAGAATGCTTATGTCCCCCTAAAATTCATATGATGCAATCCTAACCCCCAAGATGATGGTATTAGGAGGAAGTGATTAAGTTATGAGGGCAGAACCCTCATAAGATTGTTGTAGTTGTTGTTGGTAGGTGCCATTAAGTCAGGGCAACTCATAGTGACCCCACGTACAACAGACAAAACATTCTCCAATACTGTGCCACAGCACTATGTCAGTGCTTCTCTGCTACTCATAGGTTTTTGATGGCTGATTGTTTCGGGATTGTTTCAGGAGTGGACTACCAAGTCCTTCTTCCATTTTTTGTGGTGCTAAGGATCAAATCCATGGCCTCAGAGAGTGCAAAGCAGCACTGTACCAACTGAGCTAAACCCCAGCTCCTTATGAGATTGTTGTTAGGTTTTGTCAAGTCTGGTCCAACTCTGTACAACAGAACAAAATACTTCCCAACTCTGTGCCAGGCATTTGACCTTTTTTATGTTTCAGTCCATTGTTGCCTCATGAGATTTATGCTCTCATAAAAAAGGCCCAGGGAAGCTTATTCATTCCTTCTCCATGAGAGCACAGCTAAAAGTTGCCCTCAATGAATCACAAGCCTGTACCACTGTGGCATCCAATCCCATCAGATCTGGGAAGCTAGGCAGGGTCAGATTTGGTTAGTACTTGGATAGGAGACCACCTGGGAACACCAGGTGCTGTAGGCTTGGGAGAAGGACCTGACAACCCACTACTAAAAAACAATCAGTCATTGAAAACCCTATGAATATCAGAGAAGCACTAACAATAGTGTTTTGCCTGTTGTATATAGGGTCACTATGAGTAGGACACCGAAGCAACGGCACCGAACAACAATAGTGAATCAGAAAGTGAGACTTTACCAGACTCCAAATCTGTTAGAGATTTAGTCTTGAACTTTTGAGCCTCTAGATCTATGAGAAATAGATTTCTGTTGCTTATAAAGTACCCACCTTATGGTATTTTGTTATGGCAGCCCAAATGGACTAAGAAAGTAGGACAGGAGGTATAAATTATAGACTGCAAAATTCATCTACTTTGCAGTTTGCCTATGTTGGTGATTCTCAGGTAGACATTTCTGACCCTTAGAAACAGGTTTGAAAACACCAGCAGCCCAATTATTATTAACAAGTACTTAGTGTTCAGCCATTACAATTGCTTTATCTCTCTCTAGTCTTTTAGCAACTCAGAGAGTCACCAAATTTATTTTCTTACTCCTCAAGTAGTTTAAAACCAGTTGCCACACATTGTACCTATCTATTCATCACGCTCTGCAATCCTCCAGTAAAGACAAAACAGTGGTGTCAAATCTCAGAAACTAAGTAGGGTTGGGGCTTGTTAGTCCTTAGATGGGAGACCACCTGGGAATACTGGGTGCTGTAGGCTAGGGAGAAGGACTTGGCAGCCCATTCCCCAAAAAAAATCAGCAATTGAAATCCCTATAAATTGCAGAAAAGCACTGACAATAATGCTAGGGATGACACAGTGTTTCATCTGTTATACATGGTGTCACTATGAGTCCAATGTGACTCGATGGCATCAAACAACAATAACAACATAAGATTAAATAGCATCTTTTTATTGCCCCAGTGTTAGATCCCCTTTCAAAATGGCAATGTGAGACTAATCCAAATGAAAATGCTGATTTCTTGGCTGGCCCAGTTTTTGTGCCTGGTTTTGTCCTTTTGTTTCTTTAAAATCCAAACCCTGTCTGAAGGAAATAGCACAGCCAAAATTAGTGGTTACCCACTACAAATGTTTGGGGGTTTTGTTATTGTTGTTGTTGCTGCTGGTGGTTTGTTTGTTTATCTATCTATCTATCTATCTATCTATCTATCTATCTATCTATCTACTTTGGGTTCATTTTGTTTGGAGGCAGGCAACTACTCTTAATTCCCCTAGACTAAATATTACATTGCCCTTTCCTATTTCTCTCTAAAAATGCAGATAGGTTTAGTCTGAGCCGAGATGAGATGGTAACCTATCGATTGTTTTCCTAGACCTGGAGGGGCCAAGCCTCAGGGTGCTGAGCACTCCAAGGAGGAAAAGGCTGGAAAGTGGGAAAATGTAGACTATACTGCACTCCCCAGAACCACACGGAACTCTGAACAAGTCCTGTGGCGTTACAACTTGCTGAGGAACAGATTTAGAACAAATCAGAATGATCTGTTCTAGAAATTTCTAAGAGAACTCTCCTTGACTTCTTCCCTTGCAGTGGAAGCTCCCAGTCCTGGACATTTTGTGTAATGTGACTCTGTCTCCCTTATGTGTCAAACATGAAGTCTGAACTAGACCAAGGAGAGTCCATTTACCAATAACTGAGTTGAAATAGTAAAGAAAGGAAATACAGAGAGAAAGACTGGCTTAGTATCTTGAGAAGCCTCATTCAGTTACCACAAATATATCCTCAGGACCAGTGGGCAAACCATCTTCCACTTGTCATATCACAGGGGCAGAGGAAATAGGCATATAGAGAAATGAAGCACGTATGCCATACGACAGCAATGAAAGTATCAGGTGGCATGCCATGTCTCATCCCATATACCCTGGGGCCTAGCTGTATTCTAGCTCAGAGTTACCTGAGCCACCTCTGTATCCTGAAAATTATTTTATCCTGAAATAATTTTAGCCAGAATCTGTTTACTTCACACACACACACACACACACACACACACACACACACACACACAGAGAGAGAGAGAGAGAGAGAGAGAGAGAACGAGAGAGAGAGAGAGAGCAAAAAAATCACAGTAATGCTAACCTGGGTGGCTTCATAATGTATTATGGCTATGCTGAACTGTTTCCCAGAATTCCCTTTCCTCAATATTTCTGAAGAGTCTGGGCACAGAATGATTCCTGTGGGAGATTTAGTGGGCAGAAATGATACAGCAGGCATTTTGTGGCTCATATAGGTTGCTGCTTATCTCTCCTGACTAGCCTCGTTGGTGTGATGCAGCAGCTGGGCTTGCAACTTGCTCGGCTTTTCCCTGGATCTTCCTTTAGCTGTTCTAATTCTTGGGTTAGGTGTGTGTGCTTAGCTGTGAAATGAAGAATTCTAAAAGTTACTTTTATCCATCTATCACTTCATCCTATAGGGAATAGGCTCATCATCCTAACTGGTCAAGATACTTTGATTATCTCTCATTCTGTGTATTAGCTTTAGCTCAGTGGGTAGAGCACTGCTTTGGACTCTCTGAGGACCCAGGTTCGACCTCCAGCACCACACAAACGGGAGAAGGATGTGGCAGTTCGCTCCCAAAGCAATCTCAAAACAATCAGCCATTGAAAACCCTATGAGGGTTGCTATGAGTCAGGCCTGACTCAACAGCGCATAACAATAACAACAAGCTTTGTTATGTCTATAGCGTTGCCACCCTGGCATCCAATCTCCTCGTATCTTGGAAGCTAAGCAGGGTCAGGCCTGGTTAGTACTTGGTTGGGAGACCACCTGGAAATACCTGGTGCTATAGGCCTGGGAGAAGGACCCAGCAGCCCACTCCTGAAACAAGCCATTGAAAACCCTATGAAGAGCAGAGAAGTACTGACAATAGTGCCAGGCATGGCATAGTGTTGGAGAATGTTTCATTCTATTGTACATAGGGTCACTATGAGTTGGATATGACTTGATGGCATCTAACAACAATAACAACAAACCTTGTTATAGCTACAGTCGGACCCTGGGATGTCTTCCCTAATCCTTTTTATTAATAATTCTGGGGGCTAAGCATATATTAAAAACACTGGGCAAAGAATAGAATTAGATCTAACATAGTAATGTACTGCTTCTTCCTTATTCATTTAAACAGATGTTATCTGAAGATAATGGCAGCCCAAAAGAATGACTTGCAGAAATGGAAATTTCAATTACTTTGCCTTGAAGGCAAAAAAGCACCCTGAGGTAAACGGCTATCTATTCTGGCTTTAGTTACCACATCCACACCAGTTTCTCCCATCATCACTCGTGCTCGCACTCTCTCTATATCTATCTATCTATCTATCCATCTCCCTCTCTCTCCCTTTCCTTCTTTTTTTTTTTTTTTTTTTTTTTTTTTTTTTTTTCCTGAGATGGAGTCTCACTAAATTGTGTAGGCTGCTCTGGCCTGGAACTTTCTATCCTCCTGCCTCAGCCTCCCGGGTTCCTGGGATTTACAGGCTGCGTCACTGCACCTGGATCCATCATCTCTTACACATAGTGAACACTCCTTACCTTTTTCCCTTCTCTGAAATATAAAATCATGAAGTCAGAGAAAGTGTCTGACTTGTTCCCAGCCTCATCCACTACAAATACCATTTGTCTGGCACAAGTAGATATTCAATATTGTTTGTTGTTGTTTGCTGAATAAACTTGTAAAAAAACCCACTTTGACTCAAGAAATCCTAACCAAACCTGAAAAACTGCAACACAAACACCATGCTCCAAGTTCATAGCAGCAAACGCATTTCTGCCATTAACTTATAACCACATTCAAGTATCTGCCTGCAGCTATAGTCCTCTGGTGTCCTATCTCGTCAGATCATGGAAGCTGAACAGGGTAGGACCTGGTAAACACTTGGATGGGAGACCATCTGGGAACAACAGGTGCTACAGGCTAGGAAGCAGGACCCGGGGCCACCCAAACACAATAACACAAGTATAAGAAAAAGAGAGAAGAAAGGAAAAATAGTGACTATTCCTCATCAAACCTATAATTCCAACTTAGAAAAGTGTATGCAGAATGTTATTTAAGGAAAGAAGAAGGAAAATAGGAGATAGGTAAACAAGAAGATATACAAATAAAGATATATATCAAAAGTAGAAGATGGCTATGTATAGAGGGAAGAAAAGAATAGAGAGGACAGGATAGAAGCTAGAATTCTTAAACTGGGCATGGTGATGCACACCTGTAATCTCAGCACTCAGGAGGTTAAGGAAGGAGGATTGCAAGTTTGAGGACAGCTTGGGCTACATGGTGGGACTCTGTCTCAAAAAAACAAGGAAGGAGGGGAGGGAGGGAGGGAGGAAGAGGGAGAGAGAAAGAAAGACAGAAAGAAAGAAAGAAAAGGAGGGAGGGAAAAGAAAAAAGAAAGGAGTCTAGATTTCTTTGCATATACTTCATTTTGTTTTGTTATTTGACTAGAATTCTGTAAATATCTTGTCATTATAAAACAAAATTAAATTTTAAAAAGCAATCCCTTTATGGTGAGTCTATATTTTAAAAATTATATGCTGCCAGGTACAGTGGCACACATCCATGGTCTCAGATAACCAGAGGGCTAAGGCAGGAGGATCACTTGAGCACACAAGTTTGACACCAGCCTGGGCAACACAGCAAGACCCCATTTCATATATGCTGTATGAATCTATTCATATGATATTCTGAGAAAAAAGCAAAACTACAGGGACAGAAAACAGATTCACAGTTGCCAGGGACTAGAGAATGGAGAGAGGGTTAACCATAAAGGGCCTCAGGGCAATTTGGAGGTGATAAATGCTATATCTTGATTTTGGTATAGTTTCCATTTATGCATTGGTCCAAATCTGTAGAACTATACATAGAAATTATTAATTTCATGGCATGTAAATTATACCCCTGATTTTTTTTTTAAAAAAAGTATTTAAAAAGTCATCCTAAATTAAGTTGAAAAAAGAAAAACCCTAAGCACCAGGCATGGTGCCACACACCTATAATCCCAGCAACTCAGGAGGCAGAGGCAAGTTTGAGCTGAAGGCAGCCTGCATAACAGCAAGATCCTAACTCAAAATAAAAAGTAAAAAATAGGCTGAGGGTTCAACCCAGTGGTAGAGCACTTGCAAAGTATATGCAAGACCCTGGGTTCAATTCCCCAGTACTGTAAAATGAAGGAATGAAGGAATGAATGAATGAATAAACAAACAAACAAACATTAAAAAAGCCTAAATATATGTCCGGTTAGTAGCACAATCATCAGAAACAAATAATTCCAAGTCGATTAAAAATATAGTAACATTGGGCTGGGGATGTAGCTCAGTGGTAGAGCACTTTTCTAGCATGCACAAGACCCTGGGCTCCACTGCCAGCACTGAAAAGCCAAAAACAGAAAATGAAAACCCACAGCACTGTGTCTGGTCATTTCGAAGGGGAGAGGGCTATATATCTTAACTATAAAAACAACTGCAAACAATACTAAATTTTTTAAACCAGTCACGTTGTTGGGAGTTGCATTAGCAATGTAACTCTCTCAAACTACTATGCATCTAGTGTTGAATAAGGAAAATAAGTTAATTATTTTGTTTTAGTTAAGAATAGTTTTTCAAAGTAGAGAAAAGGAGAGATGGATTTGAAATCAAAGAGATTGAGTAACACCTGTGCTTTTTTGAACTAGAAGATCCATATGAATTCATAATAAATTTTAGCTTTTCCCCCCCATATCTGTCTACTGAAAAGACCTAGAAATAATGGCCTAACTAGAAGCAATAAACACCAATAGTACCCAAGGAGTGTGGTCTTTAACATACCTCAGGGCTTCCTGCAGATGTGGCAAATTCAGGTCTGGAGCAGAAATGTTAAAGCCTGGAACAAAATAAAGAAATCTTCAAACCCTAGTTAGCATCCAGAGAAGCCAGGACAAAACTTGAATTTTCCAATGGGCCAAATATGGGAAAATGTAGATCCTAGTAATGATTATATTTACAATATATTGGAACCCATCACGTGTTTAAATCTGTAAGTTTATAATTATATTAACAAAAAAAGCCTTGGTCATCACTAAAGCATGCTAGAGAAGCACTTTATATTTTTTAAACTGGTCAATAAAGGAAAGAATCAAGCACATCTCTTGCCTTTTATGAACTGTAGCTCAAAAAACTCTAGTAACAGTTGAAGAGAAGTTTTTAATGTTGTTGGAAATACTCTAGCTAATAAAGGAAGAAGTAAAATCAAAAGGTCCCCTTTTGGAATGCCTCATGAATTAATGCATCTAGAAAATAATCATTGGAGGTTGCTAATGTCCTGCAAAGGAAGAAAACCAGACATTACATACCAACTGGTGATATAACAACCTATGTATCCAAATATGATAAGCCACTAAACTTAACTACCAATTTGTACAATAAATCAAGGCACAGAGGAGTATACGCATTAAAACCATGGAAATACAATCAGTAAAATACAGATTATGAAAAACTCTACAAGCCTGATTATTTTCAATAATTACACATTGCAAAGGGAAGAGAGATCAAAGTGGGACCACAGATTAAAAGAAATTTAAGAAATGCAACGGCAATGACAAAAGTCCTTTGATCCTGATTCTAAAAAACTCATATATATAATCAGTCAAGGAAATATGTGAACATTGGGTATTAGATGATATTGAATGCCACTGTTATTTTTAGTTATTATTAATATTGTATTTTAGGTATAACAATTATTTATAATAAAATATTATAAATATAATTTATATATTTAATTATGCTTAAGGTATATAGTAGCCTGCAGCTGTAGCCCTGTGGCATCTGATCCCGTCAGATTTCAGAAGCTAAGCAGGGTCGGGCCTGGTTAGTACCTGGATGGGAGACTGCCTGGGAACACCAGAAGCTGTAGGCTTGAGAGAAGGACCTGGCGATCCCCTCCCAAAAATCAATCTGCCATTGAAAACCCTGGCAGAGAAGCACTGACAATAGTGTTTCCCCTGTTGTACAGAGGGTTGCTATGAGTCGGATACCAACACGACAGCACCTAACAACAACAAACAACAACAAGGTATAGTAGTGATAATGTTTATTAAAAAGAAAGGTTATTTTTAATGTAGAAATATTTACACATGAAACGAATATCTAAGATTTTCTGCAAAATAGTTGTGAGAAGCAGGGGAGAAAGGAAGATGGGTAGGGTCTAGATGAAACAAGCTTGTTCATGAGTTGAGAATTATTGAAGCTAGATGGTAAGTATCCTAGGCGTCAATAAACTATTCTGTATTTAGCTTAGTTGGTAGAGTGCTGCTTTGCAGTCTCTGAGGTCCCAAGTTCGATTCCCAGCACCACAAAAATGGGAGAAGGATGTGGCAATCCCGAAACAATCAGCCATTGAAAACCCTATGAGGGTCGCTATGAGTCAGACACGACTCTACAGTACCTAACAACAATTTTACATATATTTATTTGTATTTACTTATTTATTTAGTGGTACTAGGAGGTTGAACCTAGGGCTTTGTGTATACTTTGTAAGTGCTCTACCACTGAGCTGCACCCCAGTCCCTGACTCTTTTTTTTATAATCTTGAGACACAGTCTCACTAAATTATACAGGCTGCCTCTGGCCTCAAACTCTCCATCCAACCACCTCTTGCCTCCTGAGTCACTGGGATTACAGACTTGTGCCACCATGTTCAGCCATTTTTACATATATTTAAGTATGTAGTTAAAACTTAATAAATATAACTGTGCACTATAAAATTTGTTCCACATAAATTTATAATATTTACTGTTTGAAAAGTGGGAAAGATTGAGCCTTATTCACAAAGAAGAATCATAATCTGGATTTTTTTTAATTGAAGGAAGCAGAAATGATTCTATCCAAATGATTTGTACCTTTGGAGAGAAAGGGGAAAAAATCAGGAGGTCAAGAAGAAACAAGATGTTCACAAATATTTCATGAGGAAGTAGTAGCAATCACTGGAAAATAAACATGTTTTAAAATTAATTTTTATTTCTTTTAGTAACAGCTTTCTTGACAAATAATTCACATATGATATGATCCACCCATTTAAAGTGTCTACAATTCAATAGTTGTTAATATATTCACAGATATATACAACAATTATCACAATTTTAGAACATTTTCATCACCCAAGAAAGAAGCTCTATGAGCAGTCATTACCATCACTTCCCTCACCAGCATCCAAGCACTAGGCAGCCATTAATTTACTTTCTGTATTCTGGATTTACCTATTCTGGACATTTAATATGGAGAGAATCATAGAGTGTTGGGGGGGCAGTTGTTTATTTTTTAGGTGTCTGCCTTCTTTCACTTAGTATGTTTTCAAGATTTGTCCATGCTGTATTATTCATTTCTTTTTATGGTTGAATAATATTCCATGGTATAGATATATTTTGCTTATTCATTAGTTGATAGATATTTGGGTTCTTTCTATATTTTAGCTATTATCAATGATGCTGCTTTGAATTTCTCTATATAAGTTTTTGTGTATACATGTTTTCACTTCTCTTGAATAAATACCTAGGTATGGATATGTGAGATCATATGATAACTCAAGTTTAAACTTCTGAGGAACTACTTTGTTGTTGTTGTTGTTAGGTGCCTTCAAGTTGGTATCCGACTCATAGTGACCCTTACAGGGTTTTCAATGGCTGACTATTTCAGGTTTGCCTTGGGAGTGGGTTGCCAGGCCCTTCTCCCGTTTTTGCGGTGCTGGGAATTGAACTCCGGACCTCAGAGACTGCAGCGCAGCGCTCTACCAACTGAGCTAAATCCCAACCCCGAGGAACTATAGACTTCTTTTAAATGTTTGCATCATTTTACACTCCCACCAACAGTGTAGACAGTTCTAAGTTCTCAATACCTTCAACAATACTTGTTATTATCTGTCTTTCTGATTCTAGGCATCCCAGTGAATGTAGAATTTCTTTGTCATTATGATTTGCATTTCTAAACATGATTTTCTGGAGATAAGGTCTCACTATGGAGCCCTTGCTGGCCTTAAGCTAGCAATCATCCTGCCTTAGTTTCCCCAGTGCTATAATTATAGGCACATGCCACCACATTCAGCTCTAAAGATGACTGTTTAGTGTAAAAAAAAATCAATTTCCTTGACCCTTTGTTGCTAAAAGTGAAGAGAGCAGACCTTTTTGAAATTAGGACAAATTGTACCATGCTTCAAAAAATAAAGTGAATGTTTTTTGTGAGAGACAAGCCAGTTTTCAACAACAAAACACATATTTGAGAATAAACCTGGAAGGAAAGGAATGATGAAGAATATGGGAAGATGGGCAGATATCTCTTTTGGTCATATTTTGACTGGTAATTTGACACCAAAGTAATACATTGAATCAAAGCTTTTATTCCCAAAAACTGGCTTTTCAGTAAAATATGTCAGAATAAGCAGACTATTCCTGCATCGACTGATGAAAAAGAGGGAGGGAAGGAGGAAAGTGGGTAATTGGGTCAGTATAGGTAGCATTTGTGTTTTGAAACAATTCTTAGCAATGCTAAAATTCAGGGGTCTGAACTGGACTCGTCCTTTATGGAAAGGTGACACCACCAAAACCCTCGACTACATAAGAGGGATACCAAAAGCATCACTGTAATGTCTTATTGAGCCAAAAGGTTGAGAAAGGACTTAAGAAAACATTTAAATAAGTATTTGGGGAAGCCTAAGAGATTGACTCCCTGACTTGTCTGTCAGTTTGCTGTACTGTGGGGGCTTTTACATTGCTATGATTGCTGAAAGCTATGCCACTGGAATTCAGATACCAGCAGTGTCATCCATGGTAGACAGGTTTCAGCTGAGCTTGCAGACTAAGAGAGATGAGGGAGAAGGATCTGGCAGCCCACTCCTGAAACAATTAGTCATTGCAAACCCTATGAAGAGTGGGAATACCAGAGCTCTTAACTGTACTTGTAAGGATCTGTACATAGACAAGGAGGCAGTTGTTCAAACAGAACAAGAAAACACTGCTTGGTTTAAAGTTAGGAAAGATGTGTGTCAGGGCTGTATCCTTTCACCATACTTCTTCAATCTCTATGCTGAGCAAATAATCAGAGAAGCTGGACTTTATAAAGACAAATGTGCCACAGGATAGAAGGAGGACTCATTAATAGCCTGCATTATGCAGATCAAACACCTTTCCTTGCCAAAAGTGAAGAGAATTTAAAAATTTGCTCATGAAGATCAAAAACCACAGCCTTCATTATAGATTGTGCCCCAACATCAAGAAAACAAAACTCCTTGCAACTAGGTCAGTAAGCAACTTTGTGATAAATGGATAAAAGACTGAGGCTATCCAAGATTTTGCTTTACTTGGTTCAATAATCAACACCCACAGAAGCAGCAGTCAAGAAATCAAAAGACTCATTGCATCAGGAAAAGCTGTTGCAAAAGACCTCTTTAAAGTGTTGAAAAGTAAAGATGTCACGTTGAAGATTAACATGCGCCTGATTCATACCATGGTATATTCAGTTGCATCATATGCTTATGAATGCTGGATGTTGAATAAGGGAGACAAGAGAAGAACTGATGCTTTCAAATTACAGTGCTACAGAGGAATATTAAGGATACCATGGACTGCCAAAAGAACCAACAGATCTATTCTAGAAGTGGTGCAACCAGGGTACTCCTTGGAAGCAAGGATGGCTATACTGCATCTTACATATTTTGGACATGTTGTCAGGAGGGACCGATCCCTGGAGAAGGATATCTTTGGGAGAGTAGTGGGTCAATAAAGAAAAGGAAGACCCTCTACTAGATGGATTGATACAGTGGCTTCAACAATGGGCTAAAGCATAAAAAAGATCGTGTGCAAGGCATAGTGTCAGGTAGTGCTTCATTCTGTTGTATATAGGGTCACTATAAGTTGGACCTGATTCGATGACACTTAACAACAAGAAATTGACTTTTACTGGAAGAAGATAAGTTGTCCAATACAGACAAATTAATGGAAAAAATCCAAAACCACTAAATATGATATTTTGAATATGGTGCTTAAGTCTTTTTAACAAAAAAATGTAGAGTAAGTCAAATGACTGTTGTCCCCAAAAAAGGAGGCAAAATTTGGAAAAATCACAGACTTCAGAAGTCTGCTTACATACTCTTAAAGAAGAACTAGAAAACATATTTGGAGAAAAATATACTTATCAAAGTCCAAGAGAAGAAGAAATGTTGGAACCCTTTTCCTGGAATGGGAAGAAAAATCACCATTTTTCTATGAATCACTCTTGTAATAAACCAAGGGTAATTCCAAAAAAAGAAAGTTTTATGTCTTCCATAAAGGTAAAAGGAGAACAAGATGAAATTAAAATACCATATATTCTCAAATCTAATGCTTACCCTTTCAACAGTTTTAAAGGGCTACAAAATCAGATGTGGATTTGAATCACTTACTGATTGATTGGAGGTCAAGAGCTCTCCACTCAACTCTCAACTGCAAATACAGTCCGAATGCAATTAGAATCCACATCTGATTTTGTAACACTCTAAAACTGTTGAAAGGGTGCAGATTAGATTCAAGAATATGGTAAATGAAATATCCAGAAAAATGAAAGAAGAAAGTTTCAGAGTAAAGAATACCTTTCTTAGAAGACAGCTACTTGAAATCCATTGAAATTTTTTCAAGTAAAGAAAATCAGTGAGACTAAACTATTTCAAAAATAGGTAGATTAACTGTATTTCAGAGGGAAGGGGGAAAATAAGCTAAAATAGAATGATATCTTTGAAGAGAAAAGCAAAAGAAGAAAGATGGAGGTAAAAGCAAGAGAATAAAGGAATAATCTGAGAATAAGTTGATTTACTCAAGTAATGTAAAGGTGATCTTTTAGAGCTTTTTAAAGGTTAGTTAGAGCCAAGTGTGTTGGCCCTTGCCTACATCCAAGCACTCTGGAGGCTGAGGCAGGAGGATGACCACCAGTTCAAGGCCAGCCTGTTTTACCTAGCAAGTTCTAGGTCAGCCTGGGCTATACAGTGAGATCTTGCCTCAAGGGAAAAAATAATAACTCTACCATAATTTATTTTTTATCTTTCACTCCATTCACGAGCCTTAGTTGTATCCTGTTTAGAGGCTTCTTTTGCTTAATGCTGCCAACAGCATTTTTTACTTGCAAGTTTTCCTGAAATTGGTAATTAGGATTAGTCAGAAGCTTGCATAAGGACTATAATTTTTCATTAATCGAAACCTCTCTTCATTTTAATAGTTTAATCATTGTATTCCAGATAATGACATCCTTATTATCCGAAACCTATACATTCCTTTGTTAGATATAGAGTGGGGGAGGGAAGATTTTAATTCTAAATAAAATAGGCTGCAACCTCACCTCAGAGAAAACCTGGTTGAACTAAATGAAGAAAGATAAATCTACCTGGCCCTATCGTCTCTTACAAGCACCCCTTGCCTTACCTCTACCACATGAAAAAAAAATGGGGGGGGTTTGACAAAAAGGTGGTCTATGGCATGAATTTGCCTAGCCCCAGCCACAAGATTTTGAGTTCTTAAAGACAGAGAAAACATGATTTCTTTTTAATCCTGTGCCTGAAATAAGATATTTTTTTATTTATCTTAGGTAAATGAAGATTGTCACTTTTGAGCTGGGCATGGTGGTGCACACCTGCAATCCCAGCAACTTGGGAGGCAGAGGCAGGATGATTGCAAATTCGAGACCAGAGGCAGCCTGCATAATTTAGCAAGACCCTGTCTCAAAAAGTGAAAAAATGGGCTAAGGGTGCAGCTCAGTGGTCCAGCACTTGCAGAGCATGCAAGCGAGAGGCCCTGGGTTCAACCCCCAGTAACACAAACAAACAAAAAAAAGATTGTCACTTCTGGGTATAAGATTCAAATCCAATATGAAATTGTGGGGGATCTGTTATGCTACCAGGCTATGGGTTTAATACTGCAGCCAGCTTTCTATTTTGAAGAGGCCATGTCTTTCCCTGCCAAACACTAAACAACTTCTGTATCCAGGCACTGTCATATTGCTTGGACTATGTCAGAACATAAAACAAAAGTCCTTTCTCCTATCACCTACGTTCTAGTAGAGGGAGTCAGATGATAAGTAGTATAATAACATCCAATGTTAAGTAAGAAGGGCTATGAAAAAAAGAACATAATATATAGCAGGTCAAAGGGAATAAGGTATCCACTGTGAAAAATGAGATTGGGGAGAATCAGGTGTACAGTGGGGAGAAACTGTGATTAGACTTCCTTATGAAGGTGGCCTTTGAACAAATACGTGGGAGAAGGGAGGGAATGAACCATATGGGCATTTGGGGAAAGGGTAGTAAGAGGAAACAGCTTATGCAAAGGTTCTTATGTGGGAGAGAGAGTGGGCTGCCTCAAGACTAAAGGTAGGCAGCCAGAACAGGGACAGGGCAAGAAAGGGGTGAGTTGAGATCAGAGAGCAGGAGAGCACATATAACATCAGTCTTCATAAAGACTCTGGCTTTACTCTAAAATAGAAATTTTCTAGATGGTTTTGAGCTGAGAAGAGACATAATCTAACTTACATTGAGGAAAGTCATTCTTACTTCCCTATTGGAGGAAGCTGAAATGGGGATCAACAAGGAAGATCTTAGGGAAATCCCAGTGAGAGATGGTATCTTTAATTAGTTGTTAGGGCTGCTGTAACAAAGTGCCACAGACTGATGGCTTAAACAACAGAAAATTATTGTCTTACGGTTCCAAAGGTGAGAAGTCTGAAATCAAGGCATTGGCAAGGCCATTCTCCTTCTGAAGGCACCAAGAAACCATTTGTTCCAATCCTCTCTCCTAGCTTCTGGTAGGTTTAAGCATCCCTTGGCTTGTAGATGGCCATCTTCTCCCTGTGTTTTCTTCATATCAATGAGAGTAATAAAGCTACTGACATGTGATGCAGATGGGATTAGAAGGTTTAGCCACAGGTTATCTTGACAGATTTGAAAGTGGGGAACATGAAAAAGAAAAGAATAAGGGGTTGATCCTGTGCTTTTTTTTTTTAACTTAAGTAATAGGAGATATCATCATTAATATAAGAAAGATCCACCATGGAGGTACACCATTCAGGTCTCCCTGTGGTAGGGCATGTAGGTAGCTGGTAGCATCCAAAGGATGAGTCTCCAGCCTCCATGGCAGCATCCAAACCAAGTCAACCAACTCCCTGGACTGCTTTCATCCAATGATTGAGCATAGCAAGATTTCTAAAGGGCACTATTCCTGTCATGGCAGGATGCCTCTAAAGGCAGACTTTGTTCTGGTGTCTTATTTGTCTGATGAGAATTTCCCACAGTTGTACTCGGTTTGAGCCTCTACATACTCTTTCCTCAATCTTTCTTTTCACAGGTATCAAAATGATGACTCCATCCAAATCTCTTGATTCTATGCCTACTGTCTCTCCTCCTTTATTCCTCATAGGTGTTTCTCGTCCTATAAATCTCTTGCATTTCTATCTGGGCACCTATATCTGGAGAACATGAACTGACACAGTTTGTAGCCAGAGTAGTTGGACAAAGCAAGTGGTGAGATAGGGTTTTTGGACTGGATCATCCACCACTCATTTGGCAAAGAAAACCACAACCCAAGTGTCTTGTACGTCATGGATAGTCTCTGGCAAAATGTAGGGGACTAGCTGCCAAAGTTTTTACTGGTAGTGATGTGGGACTACATCCCATTAAAGGGAATCACCTTACCAGTTAGATTGAGGCATTTGAAACATAAAGAGGAACAAGCATAAAAAAAGATAGCAGAGTTACCTGGTTATTACCAAGTTGTATTGCCCTGCAGAGGAATAATTAATGAGCACTCACTAACAGTTTAGCAGTCTAATAGTCTTTTTGGCAATTTACAAAGAGGCTCAGCTGAGGAGCAAGTAGGGTCCAGTAGTCCCTGGGCTTGCTCCATAAACATTTAAATGCTTAGCCAAGACAGGTATGTCATGAGAAAGTACTATATTGGAAAAACTTGGAACCCAGACGGGGTATCTGGGTCAATGCCTCTGAAGACTGTGACTACAGACTACCTTAAATCCTCAGAGCCTACAGAGACGGCACACCACTTCTCATTAGGAGGTAGCATATCCTTCATGAAGGTAAGAGTCTACAGAATCCTCTGTACCACAAGGCAAACATGCCACCATCAGGAGGTGCCCTAATTTTTCCTCTGAAAAGCTGATAACTAGGGATAAAGTTCAACACTATGTCTCAATAGGATCTAGGGGAAGACTTTTGTAGTTGAACTTTGGGGGCATCTAATCAAGGAAATAGGAACATAAGACTGTATAAGCAAAAGTAAGTTTCCTTATGGGCACTCTTTGGGGACATAGAATTTAACATCATGTAAAGGATTACCCTGGGGCAAATTTGCTGCTTGAGTGGCTTGAAGAAGCATAGAGAAAGCTATAACCTGTACTGATCAAAGTGGACATGTGTGAGTACTGACATGTAGGAGAGAAAGAGATAAAGAGGCTGAGAGAAGCAGTCAAGCAGTCATACTGGAATGAATGCATTATGTGATGTTAAATGACTCACCACAGGATTATATTTCATAGACGAGGCAAGAGGGCAATTCCTTCACTGAGGCCATAAAGAATTTGCGGTAAGAGGGGAACCAGCATGACCAAGGACTTCAGTAGTGATAGTCCTTTGTGGCTGAATCTCCACAGCCTATGTTAGGAGAGGCAGTCACGAAGCTTCGCCTGTTGACAGTGATAGGGGCAATGAAGCCCTATAGCAGTTGAGACCAGGTGGCAACATAGAAGCCAAGCAGCCAAAATTACTACAATGACTGGCAAGGCTACAGACATAACCAGTGGGGCGGGCACCTGAAAGGAAAAGCTATCAGAAGTCTGGAGACAAAAAGATCCATGTAAATGGACAGACAGTTGTGAACATAAAAGTGAAGATTTCTGTGTCCTATATCCATGCACACCAAAAAAGCATCCACCATCAAATAGGCACTGCACAATCAAATAGGCAAAATGAGGTAATCAGCCATATAAATTAGCCTTGGTCATCAACCACGCTAGAAAATGGACACTATACCTGGGACCAACATCACCATGATTCCCACATACCAGGACCAATCTAGCTACTGTCCCCTCTGAATTTTAAACCTTAGAGATGAATTCAAAGCACTTTATATGGCACTTGTTTCTTGAGGAAACCAAACAGCTACTTGTACTCCTTCCACTCTGGAAAACCCAGTGATTCATTCTCATAGGAGTAGACACCTATTCCAGCTGTGAGTTTGCCTTTACTATCTGCAGATTTTCATTCAGCTCCATTATCTAGGAATCACAGTATGCTCATTTCACAGACATGGAATCCTACAAAATACAGTACCCAACCAGGGACTCCACTTTGCAATACAGGAAATGTGAAGTGGGCCCAAGACTATAAAATACATAGGTCATCTACCATACTGCACCACCCAAAAGCCACTAGCCTGACAGAACACTGGAATGTCTTGTTGAAGGTACAGCTAAAGTGTCAGTTTGGAATTAATTTTCTGTAAGCATGGGGTACCACTGGATGCAGTATTAGGTGGTGGTGGTTGTTAGATGCTGTCAAGTTGGGTCAGACTCATAGCAACCCTCAAAGGGTTTTCAGTGGCTGAATGCTTCAGGGTTGCTTTGGGAGTGTACTGCCATGTCCTTCTCCCATTTTTGCCATGCTGGGGATCAAACCTGGGTCCTCAGAGAGTGCAGCATGGCACTCTACCAACTGAGCTAAACCCTAGCCCCGCAGTATTGGTATTGAACCTTTATGGTGCTGCGTTTTAATGGGAAGAATTCACCAGTTTGGTAATAGAGAGGTGAAAACAGGAGTAGCCCCACTTACCCTCACTCCCAATAACCCACTTGGGGTCTTTGTGCTTCCCATTTTCATTACTATAATTTCTGTAGGTTTAGAGGCATCCATTAACAAATTTCAATATTTTAATTTTTGTGTTAGGGTTAAAAGTAAATTATGTACCACCATTAGAGAGTTACATAAGTCTATATGGGGGCTGGGATTTAGCTCAGTTGGTAGAGTGCCGCTCTGCAGTCTCCAAGGTCCTGAGTTCAATTCCCAGCACCACAATAAACGGGAGAAGGACATGGCAACCCACTCCCAAGGCAATCCCGAAACAATCTGCCATTGAAAACCCTGTGAGGGTTACTATGAGTTGGACATGACTCAACGGCACCTAACAACAACAACAACACTAAGTCTATATATGCCTATATATTTACATTCACAGTGAGATTTATGTTTCCATATGCTTTGGTGTTGTGTGATTTCACTTCAATTTGAAGGACTTCCTTTAGCATTTCTTGCCAGTGGTAACAAACTCCTTCAGTTTGTATATGTTTGGGAAAACTTTAATCTCTTCTTGTTTAAAGGCTAACCTTTACACAAAGTATAATATTCTGGACTAGCATTTTTTTTTTCTTTCAGTACTTTGAAAATATCATCCCAGTCTCTCCTGGCTTGTTAGGCTTCTGTTGAGAAATCTGCTGATGTACAACTTTATAGAGATTCCTTTACCTTATGAGTTGTTTCTCCATTACTGCTTTTTAAAATTATTGGTTCTTGACTTTAAATAATCTGAGTACAAAATGTCTTGGTAAACATCTCTTGATATTCGTTTTATTTGTACTTTAGGCATCAGTGAACCTGGATGTTCATTTCCCTCCCTCATTTGGGAACTTTTTCTCATTATTTTTAAATTAAGCTTTCTTCTTTTTTTTCTTTCTCTGCTCCTTCTGGAACTCCCATAATGTATAATATCATTTTGCTTGTTATTGTCCCATATGTCACTTGTTATTTGTTTGTTGTTAGGTGCCATTGAGTCAAGTCCAACTCACAGCAACCTTCATAGGGTTTTCAATGGCTAATTGTTTTGGGATTGCTTCAGGAGTGGATTGCTATGTCCTATTTTGGGGCACTAGGGATCAAACTGAGGGCTTCAGGGAGCACAGCTCGGCACTCTACCAACTGAGCTAACCCCAGACCATAAGTCACTTACGCTTTTTCATTGTTTTCTCTTTTTGTTTCTCTAACTGAATTTAGCTCAGTGGGTAGAGCACTGCGCTGCAGTCTCTGAGGCCCCAAGTTCAATTCCCAGCACCGCAAAAAATGGGAGAAGGGCCTGGCAATCCACTCCCAAGGCAATCCCGAAGCACTCAGCCATTGAAAACCCTGTGAGGGTCGCTATGAGTCGGATACCGACTCGACAGCACCTAACATCAACAACAACAACAAACTGGATGATTTCAAGTCATCTGACTTAAAGTGACAATTTTATCTGGATTTTTTTCAGGTTTTTTTATTTTATTCGGTTGTCTATCAGTATTCTCTTTTAGCTCACTGAGCTTCTATAAGGTGATTTTTGAAAAAAAAAAAGTTAGGTAATTTGTAGATTCCATTTCTTTGGGGTCAATTCCTGGAAAAATTACTATACTCTTTGATGGTGTCATGTTTCTTTTATTGTTTATGTTTCTTATAGTCTTGCATTGATTTTGATACATTTGAGGAAGCAGTCACCTCTTCTAGACTTTATGGACCAGCTTCAGAAGGGAAAGACCATCATCTGGGGGTGAGTAGAAGGGCATCAGCTTTGTGCCATGTAGCAGTTCCAGCTCTGGGGAGGGAATAGTGCTATAGTTTCCTGAAGCTCCATGACCTAATGTCAGCATTGGCTAAGACTACAAGTGTCCTCTGCAGCAATAAGGGTTGTTGGGGTGGGGAGTCCTCCTTCCCTCTTTGTCCCCTAAGAGGTGGAAGTCATGGCCAAGAAGATACCTCTTGGTACTAAGTCCAGAATCTGAAGTGCATAGAGTAACTGTGGATCTAGCGTCCAGGACACAGGCATACCACCACTGTGGTGGTGGCACCAGTGTGAGAAGCACAGGTACTTGTAGAACAACCAAGGAGCCAGGGCTTAGAGCATAGGCACACCTACTAAAGCAGTTGTACTAGTGTCCAGAAATGGGCACTCAGCGCACCTGTGAAGCCAAGGTCTAGAACACAGGCACGTGCAGAACAGCATGGCTCCAGGGTCAGGAATGCACATGGTTGCCAGGGCAAGGTAGTAGCTCCAGCTTTAGTGGCACAATGATGTCTCCTTCTCCAGAGAGTTAATAGAAGCTGTGATGGCCACAAGGTCTTCACTGGCAAAAGATGCTGAGATCCTCTGCAGAGAATGCCATGGCAGTACTTGCCAGGGTCTGATATGGATAGCCGCCAATCTTCTTTTCTTCTTTGTCCTTAATCATCTTCAGTGATGCAGATATCCCCAGTTATGTGGACTGGGTAAAACTATAGACAGTCCTTTGGGCACTATCTAGAAAGGCTGAGTAAGCCAGTTGGTTAGTTTGTTTTCTTTTTCTTCATGCAGGAAACTCATGGGCCAGGGAACCTTTGGTGGCACTTAGCTATGCTGCCCTGGAGGATGGGATGATGCAGGCAAATGAAACTTTTGTGTTCACTTATTCCACTTATTCTCTGCTTTATCCCCCCCCCCTTTTTTTTTCTCCTTTTATTGCTGAAACTTCTTAATTGGAGTCCTAGGCTCTCAGAGGTATTTTCATTCATGAATAGCTGTATAACTGTTGTTTCTTAGGAAGGACAAAGGCTGGGATCCCGTTTACCATTCCACCCTCTTGCTGACATCATTCTCTACACTCTCCTACTAAATCTCTTGCTGTTCAAATTCCATCTTGACATCTATTCCCAAAGAATCTGAACTGACACAGGAAGGGAAATCAGGAATTATTTTAGACATGATAATTTTGTAATGTCTATTAGATATCCAGGTAGAAATATCAAGTTAGATATACCAGTAGACTCAAGAAGCAAAGTTTAAGCCAGGCACGGTAGTGTATGCCTATAGTCCCTGCTCCTCAAGAGGCTGAGACAGGAGGATCACTTGAGCCTATGAGTTCAAGGCCATTCTGGGCAACATATCAGGACTCTCTCTTATAAAAAGAAAAAAAAAAAAGAAAGAGAAGTCTGGACTGGACATATTTAGGATCCATAAACAAGACTAAATGTGATCACAAAGGGACTAAATGAAGATTAAATCCTAGGATTGAGTCTTGAGGATACCAACTTAAACAGTCCAAGGAGAATGAGAAAAACCAGAAATTGTAACCAAAAAAATGTTACCAGTGAAGTAGTAGATATCCAAGAATATAGCATCCTGGAAGCCATGTGAAGAAAGTATATCAAAGAGAAGAGAGGAAGCTAGTAAGTCAATTAGAGAGCCAAAAAGAAGAGAAAAAGAAAAAGAAATAATTGAATGTCAGGATTAACAAATTGGGAGTTACTTGTGATTTTATCAAGAACAGTTTTAGTGGTGTGGGTGATAGGGAGGGTGGAAAATCTGAATGCAGATAAAGAAAGAATGGAGAAAGAAGAATCACAGACCACTAAGTGTAGACAACTTTTCCAAGGAGTTTTGTTGCAAATAGATAAGTAGAAAAATAGAATGATTTTGAGAAAGGAAAGTGACTCAAAATAGGATTTTTAAAAATAAAAGACAAGCTTGGGCTCTGATGGAAATGCTCTAGTGTGTGTGGGGGGGTGCTGATGATGTAGAGAAGAGGGAATTTCTGGAGCTATGTTATTGACTAAGAGGTGGTATAATACAGCACAGAAGTGGAAGAATTGACTTTTGACTGAAGCATGAATAGTTCATCTGTAATAACAGAAGGAAATACAATGCTCATGGGCATAGATGATGGTAGATGCATCACTGATGACATGAGAATCTATGGACATACTTATTACTTTAATACTCTCAGTAAAAGAAGAAATAATATTATATACTACAAATAAGAATGAAAGGAGAAGAGTAGGCAGTTTGAAAAGGAGATGTGAATGGTTGTTTTATCAAAGATATATGCTATGTAATAGACAAATCCTTAACTTCCTCCATATATCTCCTTAAACTCTCTTGTCTATAGAAACTTTCTATTTTATATGAATATTCAGTGGAACTAGATTATCCATGTAATATCATCTGAGACCCCATCCCATGGAATCTACCAAACCCAACCTTGGAAACCATATAATTTAGCTGATCTCAATGTTCCTGGGAGGAGAAGATTACTGGGTGACAAACATGGCTGCTATCCTACTAATTTAGATCCTGATGTCTCTCTGTGCTACCCTTCCATGCATTGTAAATTTCTCTCAGAGCACCAAGTTGGTGACAATGATATGGTTAACATATGACCTTAGGAAGTTCTGAAAATAGGTGCATGTGTACATGGATGTGTCAATGTGTCAACACATACATGTATATGTATGTGTCTGTGTGTGTTTATATCAATGCTGAGTTACAACAGAGCCTGTCATTTCCCACTGTCTTACATCTGACCTGGTTCACTAGGATGCTATCTACATAGCCCATGAAGGTATTTAAAATTACCCTTTCTTCAAGGAAGAGGTAAGAAGAAGTAAAATATTAGTAGTCTTTAATATAAATCTCCACATACTTGATACCTGTTTGTAACTATGGTATACCTCCAATGTTAACTACCAACTCCACTTCACAGAAATAGTTTTATAAGCCCCAGCCAAACAATACCAATCTTGATCCTGCTCTGTATCAACTAGATTTGTTTATTCTGTTTTTTGTGGGCTTTTTGTTTTTGCAGTGCAAAGGATCATGCATACTAGGCAACTGCTCCACCACTGAGCAGTATCCCCAGCCCTAATTTATCCACTCCTTGATCCAATGCCCCTCATTTTCCCTCTTCAATTTGAGATTTAAGACATAGACAAAATATCACCATGGCTCCTGATTAGATAATGTGTGCAATGTAAAAGTCACATATTTGATGTCCCTTCTGCATCTGGTTCCATAACTGCTTTATAATATGTTCAGGGCATGAAAAGATTATCCTGTGGTTTACATATGTGCTTCTTACAAAACAACCAACTTTCTCAAACTGCCTTTCTCAAAGGCTGTTTCCTGTAAAAGTCCCAGGTTAGTGAGAGATCAAAAGAGCCACCTGCTGCCAGAGGCCAGGACTGAGTTGGTGATGAGTCACAGCTTGTCTACTTAACTCTTCCATTTGCCAGATGTGAGCAATACTATCCGATCTTAGGAAACAGAAGAGCAAATAGCATTATAATGATCATCTGACACCAGACATTTAAAATAATGGGCTTTCACTGTAATGAATGGAATGTAAGAAATTATGTTCTTAATATGCAGAAGCTAAATGTTCTGTCTTCTTCTTCTTCTTTTTTTTTTTTTTTTTGCAATGAATTAGAAAGTGAACAGATGCTTCTTGACAGTGATAGGAGAAAGAAGGCAGCATTCTAACCACACCCTTCCTCCTCCTAAAACTCTAACAGGATTTGTAATATTCTGCTGAGGTGAGTAGCTGAGCCATTTGAATTTTTGAAACATGCAAACAGACATGGTCACTAGTTCACAGAATCAAGAATAAAGAGAAATGGAGAAACGTAAATGCCTTTTCTCCCTCTAAAAGTCAGATATTTAAAGTACCTTCTCTGAAGATGAATTTTGCACAAAGAGGGTACAGAATACATGTGTTCTACAAAATTATTCCTTCTAGAAAATTCATAATTAACAAAGTTATAATACATAGTTACTGGGATTCAACACAGAGCCAGTCCAAAAAGTAACCCCTTTCTAGAATAAGCTTTGCATCAAAATAGAATTTCATTGGTATAGGCTGAGAGTATGAAAGAGAAGGAATATATTTCTTTTTTCTTTTTCTTTTTCCTTATCTATAACTGTTGATGAGGTACAGAGTAATAAGACTTTTGCTATATCCATTATGCAACTATTACCTCACTTTTGCTTACACATTCATCAACTTACACGTTTTACAGAACCATATTTCCCATGTATTCATATAGACACATCATATATTTTGTGATTTTCCTTTCCCCTCTTCCCCTCTGTTTTATTTTCCCTCTTCTTCCCACAGGTCCCCAACCTTCACTTCCCAACATTGATCCCCTTCCCCTTTCTTTCAACTATTTTTTATTTTTCCTTCTTAGATAAGTATTATTGTTCATTTTTATATATCTACACATGTATAGATGTTTTTTCTTCCTTTAGGTTAGATTTAGCTCCCACATATGAGCAAGAACATATGGTATTTCTCTTTTGGGGACTGGGTTAGATTACTTAAAATGATGTTCTTCAATTCCATCCATTTTGCTGCAAATGACATAATTTCATTATTCTTTATTGCTGAGTAATATTCCTCTGTGTGTGTGTGTGTGTGTGTGTGTGTACATATACATACATACCACAATGCTTCAATCCACTCCTCTGCTAATGGACATCTTGGTGGATTCCACACCCTTGTGATAGTGAAGAGTACTGTTTTAAGGAAGTGCAAGTGTCCCTGTGGTGTGATGACTTATCTTCCTTTGGGTATATTTCTAGGAGTGGTATAGCTGGGTCATATGGCAGTTCTATTCTTAGTTTTCTAAGGTACCTCGAGATTGACTTCCAAAGTGTCTGAACTGATACATTTCTAAAGATAAATAGGTTGAAATCTGGGAACTCTGGATGGCATCTTCCAAGATGGCATCTACTTGGCATCACATACATTTCAGTTTGTTTGTTTGTTTGATTGATTGTGACAGGTCCTTGCTACAGAACCCATGCTGACCTGAAATTCACTGTGTAGCCCAGGCTGGCCTCCAACATTCAATCCTCCTGCCCCAGTCTCTCTAGTGCTAGAATTACATACATGTGTCACTACATCCATCAGTTTTTAGCCAAAGCCATACTATGGTCTGAAAGACACAGCTGTTAGTTTCCAGGCTTTTCAGTGCAGTTTTAATTTCCTAGAATGCCAGGGGAGGAGAGTTCAGGCCAACTCATCCCATCTTTACTGAGAGATAGCCAAACCCTAACGATGATCTGATTTGGGCAGCCAAGAAGTTTTAGTTTTGATCTTTTGTAAGGAAAAGTTGAACATCTGCCTAAGTCAGGGGAAAAGGGAAGAGGTAATGGTGGGAATGAGCCTAAGAGAGGTTGCCTGCCTACGCACTGGCCAGGCTTATCCATTTTAGGACTTCCTGTCTGCTTGCCTCAGCCTTGGTCAATTACTGAGCTGCTGTTTATTAAGCCTTTACATAGAGAATATATTCATTTACTGTGTCTGTCATGTTATTTTAAAACACCTTAGACAGCAGTCTTACAAGTAACAGACAGATGACCATGAGCTAGAAAGCAAGACTGTGTTGCCTTTCTAGGACCCTGTCCTGGGAGGTCTAAATTAACTGTTTGCTTCTT
Organism: Pedetes capensis; assembly: GCA_007922755.1. NCBI lineage: Eukaryota > Metazoa > Chordata > Mammalia > Rodentia > Pedetidae > Pedetes > Pedetes capensis. Next base: position 5,841 of record VMDO01001223.1, on the reverse strand, counting down.
TAAATACTGGGCGTGGAAGAAAAGCAACTAAGTTGGGAGCCCAATAGCAGCTGAGTTCACCTGGCCTGTGAAAAGCAGCTTTCCCTGTGGCATATTGCTAGAGAGGCTATGAAGTACGAGTTATGAACAAAAAAAATATGGTGAATGGTTAAATTATAAAAAAATTATTACAGTAAAAGACACATTGCCAGTAATCCCTCTCAAAATACTCCCCCTGCCCCCCCCCCCAGCCGGGTGCGGTGGCACACACCTGTAATCCCAGCGACTCAGGAAGCAGAGATTAGGGGATCACAAGTTTGTGACCAGAGATAGTCTGCATAATTTAGCAAGACCCTGTCTCAAAAAGTAAAACAATGGGCTAGGGGTGCACCTCAGTGGTACAGCACTTGGAAAGCATGCAGGCCCAAGGCCCTGGGTTCAACCCCTAGTACTGAAAAAAAAAAAATTCGCCCTGGCTTCGAACACACTTGTCCCATCATTCTTGCCACTTTCTGAAGTAGTTCTGGAAGTCCTCATTCATGAGTAATAAATGTTTTAATTTAAACATTCATCATATTATTTTTTATCACATCTCATATAATAGTTTCAAACACAGGTCATGAAGTCAGAAGTGGTCAGTTCCCAGTTCTACTTACTAGCTGTGTAAACTTCAGCAAGTTTTCAAATCTCTGTAAATCACTCTTTCCTCATCTGAAAAAAAAAAAAGAAAGAAAAAGAAAGAAATATACCTGCCTCACAAGAAAAAAAAATGAAATAACACATACAAAGTATTTAGCCTATAGTTATTGACATCTATGTTATCTTATTACCACTAGAACAATGGATTAAGGAAAAGAGAGAGAGGAAAGTGACTCCACATCTGTAACTCTGTTTCTAAAGTGTTAAAATAGAGGCATCATTGTCCATTTACCTTAACAGACATTTTAAAAGACAAAGGAGATACAGAAGTGAGCCCCATTAGGAAAGAGATACAACATGGCATCATTTATAGAAGACTATGGATTGAAGAAATTGGGACATAGCCTTGACATTTGTCTTCTTTCTATTTTGCCTGCTACATGGGAGAACTCACATTTTCAGTTGCTATCAAGTCACATTCTGAGATTTTAAGATGCAGGAGATGTTGAAATCTCATAAGCTCTTTAAGGCAAGAAAAATTTTAAGAGAAGGAAAAACTTCAGGTCATGAAAAATGAAGATTTTATACAGCAAAACTCTGTCTATAGTCAAAACTGTAGCAAAGTTCTGTCTAGTTATCTGCAAAGAAAGAGAATTTAAATGACCTAATTTTATCACATTTAAGACCTCTTTTTGCCCCTGGGAGTGGGGGAGACACCTCATTTTCTTACCAAAGTTCTGATTCAAAAGCTAAAAACCCCATGATGTTTTGTTTTTGTTGAAGAAAACTTCTCTACAGTTTATTGTCTTTCCTTGAAAATAATATACATGAAGTCCTAAATATTTACCAGATTATACAGATCTGCCAGGGTTTTCAGCCAAGTTTCAAAAGTTTTATGAAATCACTTCCTGGACATAATTCTAACAACCTGGCCCATGTAAATGAACTAAAGAGGATTTTTCCACCTTCTTCACATGGCCTTTAGGTCACAACTTCTGTGTGTGTCCATAAGAAACCCACATCCTACAATCATAAATATCCTTGCTTGTCCTGGCACCACTGTTACTGATAGATAAATATACAAAAAAAGTTTATCCTTTAGGAACATCTATTTCCAAAAAAGATACCATGTGTCCTGGCTTCAGTACAAATTTACTTTCCCAGTCTCCACCTACTCAGATCACAACTATCTGCCCTCTTTAACTAAGTATCTTCCCAAAAGTGAATTTTCAATTCAGGTTTTCTACACTAACAATTTTCAATTCAGACTCCATGAAGGCAACCATTAAACCTGCCTCAATCAGAATAGTGCTATCTTTTTTGCTTTAATTGTCATAATTTTGTTTCAATTAAGGCTTTAAAACATTTGGAAAAACACACTCCTTTGTAATTATACCCCTTAATAATAAAGAAGTTTCATTAGTTGCTAGAATTTTTTCAACTAATCACAGATACCAAAATGTCATATTCTTCTTTTAAAATCCTTCAAAAGTATTGTATGTCTGAGAAATTTCAAGAAACAGGGAGGCTGAATCTCCACATCCTGTCCCATTTGCCTTGAGAGTCTGCTGCCAAATATCTAAGTCTTCCCTGTGGGAGGCCCACATACACATCCAGCCAGGAAGGTCACATTCCAGCCAGAACTCTAGAGGAAGAAAATTATCCAAAGGGTTGTGAAACCAGGCCAAGCATTTACTACAGACCAAAATTCATCTATAAATCAGCAACCCAGTTAGTGAAGAAACATTATCCTCATTCCACCACACTATTATTTTTGTGTTTCTATGTGGGTCACAGCACAGAAAAATCCATGGAGAATTTTGCCAGGGAAATATGAAAGCTACAACTGAGGATTGTTGATCCCACTTTTTTGCTCGAGTTGTCACATGAAAGGAAAGGTGAGAACACAAAGAATAGAAAATTGCATTTGCCTAAAATTTGAGATTTCATTGATGGGAAAATATTTTTAAAAGATTTAGGGAACTGATTTACAGTTGCTAACTTTTCCTTTTCCTTTAGCTGCTTGATATTCAAGGGCAAGTTTCAGAGGTATGTGCTTAATAATAACATTAGCACCATTCTGTGAAGGGTGCTGTGAAGCATTAAGAAGTGGGGGAATCAAAAGGGGACACTTCTTTCCTGAATAGGTCAGTTGGCCCTCTTATACTTTATGTCACAGTGAAAGAATCCATCCTGCCCCCAACTTTGGATTTAATATCTTTTTTCCTTTTGTTTTGTTTTAATTTTAAACCAGTGAAAAGTAATTAAGGGCAACACCAGTCAATATACTGGATCCCTGAGGAATGAAGCCAGAGCATGATATAAGGGGGCTCCCAAAGCAGCCTGGGCCTGGGGTGGGTGACAGAGCTCAGCAGATTGGAGAGGAAATCCCTGTGGGATCACGGCTGTCAGGTAGGGGGTCCCACAGAAAACCAAGCACACCACGGCATTTCGTGAACTTTTCTATGCTCTGCCCAGCTCTGGGACAGAGATGAAGGTCAACACTGCACACCCTCTTCGACTTTGCCAGGCAACTTTCCAAGCGTGGTTATCCTTTGCCAGCAGGTGGCAGAACACACACATAGAAAATTCCAAAGCCACTGGGAATTTGTGTCTCTCAGTTGGTCATTGGTATTACTTCTTTAAAAGTCAACCAGGTCTGGGGGTGTAGGTTAGTGGCACAGTGTGTGCTTGAAGTGTACAAGGCCCCTGGTTCAATCCTCAGCATAAAGAAGAGAAAATCACCCATATGTAGGCAGAAATTTTGCAAATTAAAAGAACCCACTTATGTTCCATCCTGGAACCCTGTTTACAATTACTTTGTTTTCACAGAGAGGCAGAAACTCGGCAAAGAGGACCACAAAGAAAGAAAGCCTAGCCAATAAACTGCAAAAAGCAGAATCAACACCCTCTAGTTGTTAGAAAACCGAGCAGATAACTCTGCATTTAAAAAAAGAAAAATTTCTAAACCTAATCAAAGTATCACATGTACCTATAAAGGTATAGCTATGAATTGTCTTCTCTAAAATAGCCCATGGATTTTTACCTGGTCTCTTTCCAATAAGAGAAATCGTGCAGCATGGGCCAGGAGACCAACCAAGAACACCAGTTGGGTGCCTCTGTATTGGAGTGTATTTTCACAAAAGCAACTTTATGTTTCAAGCTGAAAAAAGTATTTCCTAAAATACACTCTAACTGAATATTTCAGGTACAATAGAAAGTAGGTCATTTGCTTTCTAGGACCCAAAGAATATCAGCCTGCAGTGCTTGGTTTCTGCCTTGAACAGGAAAGTTAAAGGGAAAACGTTCCATATAATAAGGAAATCCATACCATACAGTTCTTTAAGCATCAGTTTGGGGGTTAGGCCTACAATTATGAGCTTTGCAGATAATTTTGAAAACTAATTTGACTACAAAAGTAAAACTAATTGTGCTTCCCCAAAATCTGCAACATTCATATTCACACTACCACCCTCCCTTTTAGGCAGTTTCTAGTCAGAAATCGAATCCAGGAATAAATGCCCTAGAAACATTTTTTAAGCAGCCTAAATTTGATTGTCAAATCATGCTCCTTCTCCATGTTCCCCTTCTTTTTTTTCAGTGTCCATCCTGACCCTACCCCCTCCCCCAAACAATTATCCAGGGCTCCCAGGGGGCCCCTACGCTGTGCACCACCTTGGATGGTATCTGCCACATGAAATAGAAGATTAGAGCTAGAAGGGGCCTGATAGGAATTAGTGCAGCTGTTTCTACAGATGAGGAAAACTTGCCCCTGAGAAACAAATTCCATAAGACCACAGCTTTCCAGTCAGTCCTAATATTAAACTCCCAAACTCCACCCCTCATTTTCCCCTTCCCTGTAGTTCACGTCAGACTGTCCATTTTCACTAGGCAGTAAGTCTGAGGCCAAAGTAAATGACTTCATTATTACTTTTCTCCGGAAACACCTTTAATAAACAAGGGATTTGGGTTCTAAACTTTCAGGAAAGGCTAATTGGGAGGATGCAATTTTGAGCTATTTTTATGTCTTCAAATAACATTCTACCTGAATATAACTCATACTTCAAAAACATAAACATCAAGGTCTGAGCTGTGGAGCTCAGAATTTTGGGGGGTTGGGGTTGGGGGAGGATGGACAGCCTTGACTAACTCCCCCCCACCCTGTGTCTGTTTTTCTTTCCCAAAAGGGGTCTGGATAAGGGGTTCCTTGAAGGTCCCCTGCCTGTGTCCCCACAAGCTGCCTTGGCAATTGTAAGAAATGTAAACTCCATGAAGGCAGGGACTCTATTTCATGCACAACTATCCCCCTCTTCCTTCTCTGCATGGTCCATTGGTACCCCTCTTTTGTTCCTTATTATATTTCAGGTCTACTTCCTTTAATCAAAATTCTGCTACCAGGTTAATATCTATCAGTCATTTCTACTTTAGTAGCCTATAAGTCACTGATTGGAGTATTTGAAATTTCAATTTAACTCCTAAAAATGCTTTGCCATGCCCCTTGTAAGCCTTCAATTTCAGTCAGCAATGGAAGGCCTATGCAATCAGGTCCTCTCCATCCTCCTCCCTGTGCACATGACCCAGCATTTGAGTCTTTGGAAGAATGACAGTTCACAGGAACTGCTCCCTTTCTCAGTGACCTCCTAATTCCCTCCTGTGGCTTTCCTTAGCGTTCCTATCTTTGTAAGTATCACATGTACCTATAAAGGTATAGCTATGAATTGTCTTCTCTAAAATAGCCCATGGATTTTTACCTGGTCTCTTTCCAATAAGAGAAGTCGTGCAGCATGGGCCAGGAGACCAACCAAGAACACCAGTTGGGTGTTCTAAAACCCTATCTTTCTGCTGTCTTTATCGTCCTTTCCTGGCTGTCAAAATCTATGAGCCATGCTGCTGTTGCATATTTAGACTCAGCATGATAGAATTTTGTCAGACCAATGACCTTTTCATTGCAAATACATTTTTTCAATGACATAAACGGAGACTATACACATGGACTTCACCAGATGGAATATACAGGAATCAAATTGACTACATATGTGGAAAGAGATGATGGAAAAGCTCTATACAAAATGTCAAAACAAAACCAGGTGCTGACTGTGGATCAGACCATCAACTTCTCATATGCAAGTTCAAACTGAAGCTGAAGAAAATTAGAACAAGTATACAAGAGCCACAGTATGACCTTGAGTATATCCCACCTGAGTTCAGAGATCACCTCAAAAA
>VMDO01001222.1:184539-222607 GCA_007922755.1 Pedetes capensis | reverse complement strand
TAAATTTTTATTTCATGAATGGAAGCATCAGATTAAATTTTGATTTGTCAATATTTTCAATTTAAAGTAACAAAAATGTATTTTAGCAGTATTCTGTTTTTAGCCTGTACTTATTTTTTAATCCTACAATTTGAAATGACTAATTTACTGATTATAATCTAAAAATTTCATTTATTTCCCTGCCATTTTTCAACTTAATTTTTTTTTGATATTTTTGGTAAGGAGCTGAGTTTGTCAGAGTATAGAAAATTTCAAAAACTAATATTTCTGCGTTTTATATTTTCTTTTTTAGCACAGGTAAGTTTATCTCCTACATTCCATGGAGTACTAACTTTGCATGCATCTTATTTAATTAAGATTATAAGGAGTTTTGGCAAAAAGGAAAATGTTTTATTTGGAATATATTTCCACTATTCAGAAGGCCGCCAGATAAGACATGGGATGCTTAGTTAAATTTGAATTTTTGGTAAATGACAAATACTTTCTAAGCATAAGTATGCCTCAAAATCTTTGGGCCATATTTATGCTAAAAGTGATTTGTTTTGAAATCCAAATTTGAGTGGATTTCCTGTTTTTCATTTTTTTCAATTTCACTGTTTTTTAAAAATATTATGTATCTATAAGGACAAAGATTAAAAAGTATATATAAAAACAAAGTAGTGTTTTTTCATGAAAATGCTAAGGATAGTATTATATAATATTTTAAAAAGGGATTGCAAGGCATAAAGAAGTTACTCATTACCTGGAGAGTGAACATATAAAATTGACTTTCCTTGTTTCTCCTTTGTGTTTCTTCTTTTTCAGCTCATTTTGCTTCCTTCTGGGCTGCTTTTTCCTGTTTGTAATTCTATTACTGCCCGACTGTACTAAGAAACTGCACTTTCCTAGCTTCCAAGAAAATAATAATATGCTAGTTAGCACCTCCACACTTCTTCCTAATATTAATGCTATAAAAAAGGAGGTATTGATAAAACATCCACTTTCTAATCATTCAATTCGTGCAGTTGTGATCCTGTACTGAAGTTTTGCTCCTGTACATTCTATTCCCCTGGGACTTTACATACACCCTCTGGCTGAATAGCTCTCACTTTAATTGGACAAATGTGGACTCCTATGTTTCTAGAAGTTGTAGCAGTAGTACTATACACCACACTCATTTGCTAGGTATTCCATAAATTATAACCAAATAATCAAAAGTTAAAGTTCTCTCTCCCAAGAGGATTCCTTTTTCCTTCTGGGAAGCACTGCTGTAGCAAATAGAGGCAATATTCACTCATTTATCCATGACATTTTCTCAAAAACCAATCCATTATGTTTATGTAACTCTTTGCTTTCCTATGGCTCATTTGTGTGATTAATTTAACTCTAGTAGTTTTCCTATCTGTTGAAAATTATTGTTTGTGATTATCTCTAGAAATAATGATAAAAATTTGATGTAGCTAATATAGAATACTGGCTAATAATGGAGAGCGGCAGAAGGACCGTGGCATCTAAAGTTTATCTATTTTGCCTTCACAGAGCTCATATAGAGTAAGTAAAAATACAAAATTAACAAGAAAGGTGTAGTGGTGCACCCCTCCAATTCTAGCCCTTGGGAGGCTGAGGTAGGAGGATTGTGAGTTTGAGGTCAACCTGGGCCGTATAGCAAGATCAAAAAAAAAAAAAAAACCAAAGAAACAACAAAAACAGAAACCAAAAGCCAACCAACCAACCGACAACAACAACAACAACAAAAAACCCAACAAAATAACTAACCAAACAAACAAACAATAAAAATTTTAATAGACCATGTATGCCAATCAGATAAACCAGAAAGAACAATACAGGGAAGCTTTTACCTATAAACTGGGGATGTATCTAGGACTTGGGATTCAAAGAGAGCTACTCCTTAGATTCTTCTTTTAGTAGGAGATGCAGTGACAGTTGTGAGTTCAGAAGAAACTGGAAGATAGGAAGTTTCGGAAATCTCATTTTGGAGACTGATTTGATGATAACACCCCCCGGGGAGCTAAATTGTGTACAGGCTCCCACAGGTGGTCATATATTTTCTCCTCATTTTTACTTGGTTTTACAAAACCAATTATTCATTTGGATTAGTACTTTTTTAAAAATATAATTACCTCTGAATTTTAAGGGAGGCAGTCATATACAAGCACAGATTTCTCTAATCTTATTACTACTTCCATCCTAATCCAAACACTTTCCATTTCAATAAAAGTTTTATTTATTTATGATTTTATTTCTGATGCCGGGCATCAAACTTACGGCCTACTGCATGCTAGGCAAATTCTTTACCTCTAAGCTATGTCCAAGCCCTCAATGTAAGTTTAAGATTTCATTTTTTTTTTTGAAACAGATGCTCACTGAAAAACACTAGATTGTAGAGAAACAATTGTGAAAGCAAATTGATTTAAGTTTACTTCTAAGCCATAATGATTTTATATTTATAATCTTTTACTCAGTGTTTTTTTCCTTACATAGATCTATGAAATTGTAACCTGTTTCCTCCATTAATATTAAAATGAATTTCTCTTATATTAAAAATTGTCTGCTAATATAATCTTGTTGTTGTTGTTGTTAGGTGCCGTTGAGTCGGTATCCGACTCATACCGACCCTCTGTACAACAGGGGAAACACTATTGTCAGCGCTTCTCTGCTGTGCATAGGGTTTTCAATGGCAGACTGATTTTTGGGAGGGGGTTGCCAGGTCCTTCTCCCAAGCCTACAGCTTCTGGTGTTCCCAGGCGGTCTCCCATCCAGGTACTAACCAGGCCCAACCCTGCTTAGCTTCCGAGATCTGACAGGATCCGATGCCACAGGGCTATGGCTGCAGGCATAATATAATCTTAAATGGCTGAAAATACTATATAGCATGCATATATCAAAATTTTACCCCCTCCACTAATATTGGGCCTTTAGATTGTTCTAAGTGATCTGTGGTATACACAGTACTGCATTGAATATTCACATACATGACTTTTTTTATTGTTGTTATTATTTCTGATTACTTCCTTAGGATACTAGAAGAGAAGGAATTTATGAGGGATAAAAACATTTTAAAAGCCCAAATAGACATAACCATATTACTCTATAGGAAGACTATGGCAGTTTATACCTGAACAAATAGTGATGGAAAGAATTAACTTCAAACTTAATCATCCTTGAATTCTTACTCTTTTCTCCTTCAATAAGAAAGAAATGAATCTCATCATTATTTTAGGTAGCAATTTCTCCTGAATCTCTTTCCCCTATGTTTGTCATTTTAATGTCCTCTTTCATGAATTGTCCCTCCACAGTTATACCCTTTTGAGAATGAATGCACCTGACTGCAGTGTAAGGCACATCTGGGTCAGGGGTACATGTCCTGGGAAAGAGGGTGCTGACTCTGGATGCAGAAACTTCCTTCAAGCTTTGTCTCCATTCCTCTCCACCATTGTTGCCTTAAATTAGACCTGGAAAGTCAGTCTCCCTGTATAGTCCTAGATTAACTATTATGAGTAGGTAGAATATAATCTTATTTATGCTATTATTTCAAAAACAGATTTTGGGAAAATAGCCAGTTGTATTTCATGATAAGTACTGAACATTGTTTTGCATAGTCACATGGTACTAAAATATAGATTCAATTGGACACATTTAAGTCTTAAACTCTGCTAAGTGTCTTTCTGTGGCAGCCTCTACAAAAGCAGTAACTAGTTTAAATGAAAAAAAAAAAAGATTCAAACAAGGAGTCCATAGAGTGCCAAAAAAATGAGATAAGATTTTGTATTTTGCTTTATTAATTGACTTGGCTAGATGTTTTAGACTCTGGCTACAAGAAGCTACAAAACCAACCTTTAAAGAATTCATTCATTCATGACCACATAGATAATGACTCTCATTTGAATCAGCTATTATACCTAGACAAAAAAGATCTATTTAAAAATTGTGATATTTCATGGCCATTGGTGAAATGGTTTCCATGAGTAAAACGAGGGCTATTTAATCATTAATTAATTCAAACTCTTTTTTAGGTTTCTTATATAATTCTATATAATTAAAAGTTATTCACTATAAGCCATGAAGTTCTGTAATACCCAGGTGACACAAGCACTTGAAAGAAATACTTAAATACAACCCCTAAGCATAACCCTTTGTTATTGAAAGGTGGGAAGGGAAGAAGACAGTGAGTTGACCTGACATACATGATTCCTGTAGTACAGCTTTAGCTGGAGTACAGACAAGTTATCTTATGGTGATATTTTAAATAGCATATTTGCTTTTGTTCAGAACTAAAAATCAAATCAATAAATACTGAATGCCAATTTCTATTCAGTAGTTTATTCAGATTATTAAAAATAAGCCTGAGTGTGATGATGAATCACTGTCATGATTTGAGAACTTATATTTGCAAAACAAAAGTAAAACATTTGTGCTCTTTCTTTAAGGAAAAAATAGTCATTATTTGGAAAAAAGAAAATCACTACGTCATTCTGCCCTTATGAATCTAACTACTTAAAAGTGTAAAAATATGTAGAAATTATAGTTTTACAACTTAAAATGCTCAAAGTTTGTTAAAGTAACTTAAATTTTGGTCTCTGAATACACATTTACTAGGAACTAAGTTCTGTATGTTTTTATTTAAAACTAGTATAAGAGAACAGATGTTAGTTTAGTTTGTGCTTATAAGGTTACTTGGTTGTTGTTGTTGTTAGGTGCCCTCTAGTCGTGTCCAACTCGTAGCGACCCTCATAGGGTTTTCAATGGCTGATTGTTTCGGGATTGATTCCGGAGTGGATGCCACATCCTTCTCCCATTTTTCGGGTGCTGGGAATTGAACTCGGGACCTCAGAGATTGCAGAGCAGCGCTGTACCAGCTGAGCTAAATTCCAGCCCTCCTTGGTTACTAAGTAAATTTAAATATTCTGTAGTGTGTAAAAAATCAAATTAGCTCACCGATGGTGCTAACTAAACTTTTAGAAATGTGACAACTCTTTTTCATTTTAATTACACATAGGACCCGGTGGGGTGGCTCATGTAATCCCAGCTTCTTCAGAGGTGGAGGAAGGAGAAGGGGGATGGCAGTTTCAAGGCCAGAGGCAGCTTGCATAATTTAGCAAGACCCTGTCTCAAGATAAAAAATAAAAAATGGGCTAGTGGTGCAGCCCAGTGGTAGAACATTTGCAAAGTATGTGCGAGGCCTTGGGTTTAACCCCCAAGTATGGCAAGTGTGGCAAGAAAGGAAAAGAAAAGAAAAGAAAAGAAAAGAAAAGAAAAAAGAAAAGCAGAGCAGAGCAGAGAAGAGAGAAAAGAAGAAAAGAAAAGAAAGAGAGAAAAAAGAAAGATGCTTCTTACTACATTCCTCTGATGCCTATCAGAGGACCCCAGACCTACAGGTAGAGGTGAGCTCTTGGGTCCTTGGTTTATATAATCCATGAAATTCTGACACATTTTAGAAGAATTTACTTGAGTAAATCAAAGAAAGTATTTTTCATCTTTGACTTGATAAAAATTAACAGAGAAATAGAATTAACTTTTGTCTGAATGTGGATCTTTTGTGAAGATGCCAATTTTCACTGAAGGAGCAACTTGAAATACAAAATATGATGAGAAAAACCATGGGGTATTGTAGTTCTCACTGCAGAAGTCTATAGCCAAAATTTCTCTGGCTGGTTTGTGATAAAATTTACCAAATGCTTTAATTTTGTCTAGGTTAATGTCATAAGAACTTCTGTTAATATATGGGAATATGCAGAATTTTATAGTCCATCACTAAACACCACAATATGAAAATCACTTTACTACTTGAGGCTTGACTTTTAAATTTTATATTCCTATTTATTTACCTATTTATTTATGGTACTGGGGATTGAACTCAGGGCCTTGTACTTGCTAGGCAAATGCTTTACCACTAAGCTATATCTCTAGCCCTTGAGACAGTATTTATTTTAGAATATTTAGAAAGTCATTCAGAAGAATGTGAACCTTAGTAGTTAAGCAAATCTGAACCATTTTTGATAACTCCACCTTAGCCAACATTCTACACAATGCGTGTGTTACTATTTACTTGTTTAGTTTTCTTTCTTTCTCTCTCTCTCCCTTTCTTTCCTTCCTTCTTTCTTTCTCTTTCTCTCCCTTCCTTCCTTCCTTCCTTCCTTCCTTCCTTCCTTCCTTCCTTCCTTCCTTTCTAGTTAGAACATTATAAAATCATCTTGATTTTTGCACGATGCAGCTACCAAGATCTTTTTGATCTTAACCAAACAGAGGCATGATGCAAGTGGGTTGCAGGTGGAACAAAGAGTTAGGATAAACACCCTGAAAAAAGGATAGCAGCGGTGATTCAACAGTGAGAGAAAATCTGTGGAGATACCAAAATTCATTCTGCCCCTGCACTCGGGTGTGCATCCAAGGTGGGGAAGGCTGAATAGTTACGGGAAAACATGCTATTGTTGGAGCTGGTGTATTTCTAATGCCTCTAAGTTATAACTATGTTGTATATGGGAACTTTTTCAGAGTGTGGGTAGGCAGAAAACAAACCTCAGCTTTTGTTACCCCAAAATATTAACCAAAGGGAAACTAGGTGCCTATGTATTTTTGCCTTCTAAAGAGAAGGCACTTGCAGCCATACCACTGTGGCTTCTGATCCCATCAGATCTCAGAAGCTAAGCAGGGTTGGGCCTGGTTAGTACTTGGATGGGAGACCGTCTGGGAACACCAGGTGCAGTAGGCTTGGGAAAAGGACCTGGCAACCCACTCCCCCAGAAAACAATCAGCCATTGAAAGCCCTATGAATAGCAGAGAAGCTGTAGCAATACTGTTTCGCCTGCTGTACGTAGGGTCGCTATGGACCAGATACTGACTTGATGACACCTAACAACAACAAGGAGAAGGCAACCAAAAGTACCTCCTCATTCCCAATTCCATGTAGGAGGAGTAATGGGTTTGGTGAATGTGGGCTGACTCAGATTTCTGGATTGAATCCTCCTTCTGTCCCTTCTTCCTTGGTATTTGATCTTAATTACTCTGTGACTCATTTTCCCAATTTGGTAAGATTGAATAAGTTAATGCCTATAAAAGTCAATCACTTAGTGAGGCTGACAGATGAGTGCTCAATGAATATGAATTTATGTTTAATAGTTTTAGCTTGTTTTTATTATTGATCTTTTTGCTACTGCTAAGTCCCAGAAACATTCCATTTTATAATTCTTTCTGCAGTTCTCAGTATTTGCATGGATTTTTTAGAGTTATTTATCAGAAATTTACCCACTCTTTGTTACTTTGATGGTTTTGGCCTGCTTCATCCTGGAGAATCATGCTAACCCTGCTCTGAGTCTCCATGACATGCACCCATACCCTATTTTCTGCCCTCTGAGAAGGAGACTTTTCTTTTTGGCTAATTTATCATTCATTAACTCCTCTCTTCTCAGGATACTTAGCTCTAGGAAACTGAAGATTAAAGGAATTTATGAAACTAGTGTAGATAAAAATGTAATTCTGCTTGAACTAAAGCTGTGGGATTAGGAGTTTAAATTTTTCTCTCTTTTTCATGTTTCCTGAGAATTTGATGATGGAATATATTTTTCATCCAGTCCTAAACTGATTGCTAGAGTACATTACATTCTTTATTGTTTGAGAAGTTTCAGATAGCCTGCCTGCCTGCCTGCCTGTCTTCCTTTCTTCCTTCCCTCTTTCCCTTCTTCGTTCTTTCCTTCCTTCCTTTCTTTCCTCCTTCCTTTCCTTTTTTCTTCTTTCCTTCCTTCCATGTTTCTTTTTACTTCACAATTGTCTAGAATGTTCTGTTAATTTAACAACTTTGACCCTTTTCCTAGAATCTCTTCTTGACCTTAAACTGGGCAGAACCTATTTTAGCCATATATTATATTATTGTAATACAGTACAGTAGATGACTCAATAGAATACCTCCATTCAATAGCAAATTTTACTTGGCCTATAAATAGTAGCATTCCAGAATTTACATCTATGAATACATAGATCAGTTTACTAGATCATTCTTTCTCTCAGTCTAATTATGCATAGTTTTTAATACCCAATTCTCTACCTCCTTTTCTGAAATCTTAATAATGTAAAATCTCTTTTAAGGAGATCCTCATGTAATTTAAATAGAAAACATTTCAGTAGTATTAAACTGAACCTTGATAATTAAGTTGCTAAGAAAACATGCCAAACAAACTAAATTGCACTGGTGATGCTTTTCAAAATATTTCTGTAGGCATTATAGTCAGAGATAGTATGCATTTGCCTAAGAAGTATGCTTCTTTCTACATTTTTCTTGGTTTAAATTCTCACATTCCTATAATTTTGCCCATGGAAAAAGTGCCTGAATTTCCAACACAAATACATATATGTAAACACTAAAGGAAAATAGATCTCATAGCTTCAGCTAAATTCAATCTCATTTCAGAGATGTGAGTATTTTTGGGGTGCAACTATTTAATTTAATTAGACCATGTATTTGCTGCCAAAATTTTGGTTTGATCCTCACATTGACCCAATGTACTCTTGTGAGCCATGACTACAGGAGCCATCTTGCCTGAATAAATTGTAGACAAAGAGTTTGGTGCTTTGATCAAGACTCTAGTCTTTGGCATTTAGAAAGATTCTAGTCAAACTCAAATAAGTTACTTAATTTCCTTAAGCTTTAGTTTTCTTATCATTTTTTGTGGTACTGGGGACTGAACCCAGGGCTTGTACATGCTAGGCAAGTGGTCTATCACTGAGCTACATCCCCAGCCCTTTTAGAAATTTCATTTTGAGACAAGGTCTTGTAAAGTTGCCCAGGCTTGCTATGTAGCCCAGGTTGGCTACTTGTAATCATCCTGCCTCAGTTTCTGCAGTAATTAGAATTGTAGGTGAATGCTACCAGACCCAACAGCTGCAGTTTTATTTACAGAGAAATAATATCAATAATACCTGCCATTACAGAATTGATGTGGGTACTAAATATAATAATGTATATAAAGTGCTTATCCTATGCTGTATGAATAATTTCACAAAAATATATTTGCCACCATTGGTAGCAGTAGTTTAAAATGGTTTTAGGGAAATGCAAAAGTATGTTGGGTCAGTAAATGTGTGAAAGCTCAGTTGGTAGAGCTCCACTCTTCTGTCTCTGAGGCCCTGAGTTCCATCCCCAGCACTGCAAATGGCGAAGGACATGGCAGTCCACTCCTGAAGCAATCCTGAAATAATCAGCCATTGAAAGCCTATGAGGGCCACTATGAGTCAGACATGACTGGAAGGCACCCAGTAACAAGACATGACTGGAAGGCACCCAGTAACAACAGGATGCTGTTTTTAGATGCTAGCACATACAATTACTTAGTAGAAAGAGAGAAAAAAAAATAGAATTTAATATAAGCTCCTATTTAATAAAATCTAGTCTGAGGGTTAAAGGAAATATCAGCAACAGTAGAATCTTGTAGCAGAAGGGAAGAGAAAAAGGCAGACACTTTCAAAGTCCTGACACAGCAATGAAAGCAGGTAGTATGTGGCAATGGAAGAAACACAGGATGTGGCAAGATAAGTGAGCTTTTGCACATCTGCATATATTAATGATAATGGATTATATGTTTTCAGCATTCTTTTTGGCCTTTTACTCAATACAAATCTGTGAAAAGTCTCACTGGTCTCTTTTCATGGAATAAGAGTTTAAATAGATAGGCTGAGTAGTAGGCTGAGTAAAGGCCACCCTAAATGTCCCAAGTGCTCATACCTGTAAGAACATGTTATCTCGCCTGGCAAAAAGACATAAAAATGAAAAAACCAAAAACCCAAAAAACTTTGTGGATGTGATGAAGAGACTTCAGATGGGAAGATTTTATTGGATTCTTCACATGGGCCCGAAGTCATCACAGAGGCTCTTAAAGTAAGAGAAGAGGGGTAGAGGCAGAAGGAGATGGAGATGTGACCAAGGAGGCAGAGGACAAACCATGTAGGCTGTCCAGAAATTTCTTGATGTTGGAAAAGAACAAGGAATAGACTCTTTCCTAGAGCTTCTAGAAGGCAGAAAGCTTTTGATTTTAGCTCAGAGACTGAGTTTAGACTTGACGTCCAGAACTGTAAGACAGTAAAACTTGTGTGGTTTCAAGGCACTAAGTTCGTGGGAATTTGTTACAGTAATGATACAAAAATAGTACAGGTTTTATTAGTGTGGTTTTGCTAAAAGACAAGTTACTCGAGGTACTATGTAAAGAGATTTGGTTAATTCTTTTTATAGTTGTAGCTATTAAATGAACTCTAAACTTCTGATAATTATTATTAATGATAGGTATGTAAATAAAAGTTACTATATACTCCAGGGTGGGGTTTAGCTCAGTTGATAGAGCACTGCTCTACACTTTGAGGACCCACTTTCAATCCCCAGCACTGCAAAAAACAGAGAAAGATGTGTCAATCCACTCCTGAAACAATCAGCCCTTGAAAACCCTATGAGAGTCACTATGAGTTGGACCCACCTTGATGGCACCTAACAACAAGTATATACCCCAAACTTTCTATCCCTATTTTTCCAATTTTCTGTTTCCTCTTTTGCCTTATTTCTTGTGAGTAAATTTTACAATCAGCCTATGATTCTACTTTATATACCCTCTTGGAATAAGAGCTCAGAACCAAAACAATGAATATATAAATTGACACTTACATAGAAAATACTGTCAGAGAATAGACAAATGCAAAGCATAGGACACTATGTCTAGTATGAAAGTGACATACCTAGTAGCATGGAAATCAGTTTATTCACTATTGCTTGAGTTGACTCAGATTAAGGGCACACCACAATTTGATCAAAGGAGTGGCAGGATACATTGTATGCGGGCTGTGTTAGTTATAAAGCAGATATGATGTCTTTACTTTTTTTCCTTTCTCTGATATACCTGCCATACTTTATTTTTGTTAAACAGTTGCTGTTCTGCTGGTATCCTCCTCATTCATGTTACAGGTGTTTTTTTTTTTTTTCCTATTTTTTATTATTTATTTATTTATTTATTTTGCGGTACTGGGGGTTGAACCCAGGGCCTGAGCTTGCATGCTTTACAAGTGCTGGACCACTGAGCTGCACCCCCAGCCCATTTTTTTACTTTTTGAGACAGGGTCTCACTAAATTACTCAGACTGCTCCTGGTCTCGAACTTGCAATCCTCCTACCTCTGGCGCCCAAGCTGCTGGGATTACAGGTGTACCACTGTGCCTGGCTCATGTTACAGTTATTTTTAAGACTCACTGAACAGCCCTCTCTCACTGGAAGGGAGGGTGGTTTACAGGATAAAATGTGGCAAAGTCTGAGAGCTGCTGTAATACACTAATATTTGCAGATGTCTCTGTGAGGGATCTTCACCTTCTGGACATTTGCCTTGAATTGAGGATTTTCTAGGCTTTTTCATTATCTATCTATCTATCTATCTATCTATCTATCTATCTATCTATCTATCTATCTGATGCTTCATCTTCTTGTCTCATGTTTTTTTAACTGTATCTAACCCCAGAGCAAGAGAAGAGTCAAAGGATAAGGACTCTCAGACAAATTTGGATTAAGATCAGTCTGGATAAGTAGTAGGCTGTGAATCATGACTCGCAGAAATAAGTATCTTTCTTAGACTGGAAATCCTCAAGATTAGGAAATATGCCTTAATGTACATAAAAATTTTGTGTGAAATTACATCCCCATGGATCTAAAAGAAATTAGGTAATGTATGATAAATTTAATTACATAATTAAATAAACCAATTCATCTCTATGATTAATGGCTAAAGTTAAATTTAAAAATTAGCTAAAATTAAAATTTCTATCTGAATAGCGAGAAAAAGATTTTATGGACTTAAATAGCATTAGCTAGAAGTAAAGTATCTAATGGGTCACCCATGACTGACAATGCCCATGACAAGGGGATAGCAATATGTGATGATGAAGCAAGACATTTATGGCCCACCTGGTAATCTTTTTAGTAAATGTATGCTCTTCATCTTAGTATCAATAGCACATACCAGCTATACTTTCTGTCTTTTTACCTGCATTGCCTAGTATTTATTGAATATGTAATATACCTAAGACACTGGAAAGAGACGACATACTGGAAATCCACTGATTTGGTGCCATGAATAATCTGACATTCTTTGCTTAAAGCCCTTTAGTTATTACCACATTGTGAACTGTAAATCTAAACATATACTTATTTAATAATTAATTTAGCTTTAATGAATAACTTAAAATTTAAAAGTTAGATTTAAATCTGCTAAAGTACCATTTCATTTTCTTCCTTTTCTCTATCCCCTCCTTTCCTTTCTCTTCTTTTCCCTTTTCTTTTCTTCCATTCTTATAAAAATATCAATTTCTATTAGCTTCTTTTTCAGTGGGAAAATTACTTGTTTTAAGAAAAAGTACAGGAGTTAAAAAGTCAAAATTACAAAATTGATAAGGTATAAACCATTGTTCACTTTGAAAAAATTAAAAAGTATTCCTAAAAAGCTTGAGCTCATCTGAGTAATTCAATAGCTGATTGGAATGACTTGAGGACAAGGTGCTTTGATTCCATTAAAACCATGTTTTAATGAAAATGATAATATTAAAAAACATTTCAAGAATTGTGCAGGAGTTTGAAACTTTTGATTTGTGGTAGTCCCTAAAAAGCAGCTGGTCTCTACTTATTTTCTGCCCTCATCAGCTGGTAGTCTCACAGATCCTTGAAATCTGGGACTCCAGTTTGCCGCATAGTTGCTTGGTTTAGAGTGGGCAGTGGTTTTATTTAAAAGAAGTCTGTCTATGGAGCATGCTTTCAAATAATTGGAAATAAGATGATAATGAAAATTAGCATGGCTATTAACTAGAAAAGAAAGTGTTTTTCTGCTATCTATAGGCATGGGACAGATGTTGACAGGCTCAAGTGTAAGTAGGCATTTGCCCATCTAGAAGGAATTACATAACTAGAGCCAGACTGTTCTTACTCTGAAGCTCTAAGCATGTTCACGCCATATTTTGCTTTTCCTCTTGCCTACTCTGCTCTGGGAAGAGAACATCCATGCACAACAAAACAGCTATAGGGCAGTTGGTGCCAATGCTTGTAAATAATGCACCTCATCCTTAATCGTCAATCCTATTTTTACTTTGCACTTTTTTTAAAGAGGTGGCATAAGACACTAATGATTTTAATTATTTTCAGCAAGGTTTTAGATTATTGGCAGAGTGCACTCTAGACAGGGTGACAGAGCACTTGCTTAGTTTTGTGCAAAGCCGTGGGTTCAACGCTAGTACTGCAAAAAATGAATAAATAAAAGAAATAAAGATGATGATAGCCTATGCTTATCATCCTTCTGGAGTCTGATGTGGGAGCATTGCAAGTCTGAGGCCAGAGGCAGCCTGTGCAACTGAGCGAGACTCTGTCTCAAAAAAAAGTAAAAAAACATGGGCTGGGGGACTTAAAATAAAAAAATAAAAACAAGACTGAGAGTGTAGCTTAGTGGTAGAGCACTTTCCTGTCATGACAAAGACTCTAGATTCAACACCTCAGTATTGTTAAAAAAAAATAAATAAATAATGTCAGGTGCGGTGGCGCACGCCTGTAATCCCAGCAGTTTGGGAGGCGGAGGCAGGAGGATCGCAAGTTCAAGACCAGGGGCAGTCTGCATAATTTAGCAAGACCCTGTCTCAAAAAGTAAAAAAAAATGGGCTGGGGGTGCAGCTCAGTGCTCCAGCACTTGCAAAGCATGCAAGTGCGAGGCCCTGGGTTCAACCCCCAGTACCGCAAAAAAAAAAAAAAAAAAAAAAAAAAGTAAAAAGGCACCCAATTTACCTGTATTATTTATATAGAATTTGTAAATAATTTGTTGTTATTAGTTACCATCCAGTCTGATCCAACTCATACTGACCCTGTGTATAACACTCTGAGACACTGCTATGCACACAATCTTTTCTTATATTTGAGCCCACTGTTAAGACACTGCTATGCACACAATCTTCTCTTATATTTGAGCCCACTGTTAAGACACTGCTATGCACACAATCTTTTCTTATATTTGAACCCACTGTTACAGACACTATGTTTTTTCTCATTTTGAGTTGTACCACATCTGCAAATGGAGGCCCCAGGGGCTTTACTCCATTCCTGTCATTAAGGTTGACTGTTCTTTGAGAGTCTACAGTCCTTTCATCCTGGCATCTGATCACATCAGATCTCAAAAGCTAAGCAGTTTTGGGCCTAGTAAGTACTTGGACAAGACCACCTTGGAATACTGGGTGCTGTAGACTTGGAAAAAGGACCTGGCAGCCCACTCCCAAAACAATCAGTCATCAAAAACCCTATGAGTAGCAGAGAAACTCTGACAATAGTGCTGGGCATGGCACAGTGTTGGGTAGTGTTCCGTCTGTTATACATAGTCACTATGAGTTAGACCTGACTCACTAGCACCAAACAACAATAACAATTTCTTTGAGGAGGCAACTTTTTTTCCAGTTGTCTTTTGAATGGCTTCCAACCTGGGGTGCTCATTGTCCAGCATTATATTTGATGGTGTTTCTCTGCTATTTACAGCAATATACAAGCCCCCACAGCTCGACAAGCTGACAGACACATGAGGGTTGTAAACTATACGTATAATAAAATACATATAAATTTAAATAAATTCTTTAGCTGGGAGCAGTGGTGCACGCCTGTAATCCCAGAGGCTCTGGAGCCGGAAGCAGGAGGATCATAAGTTTGAGACCAGAGGCAGTCTGCATAATTTAGTGAGACTCTGTCTCAGGAAAAAAAGTAAAAAAACATGGGCTGGGGGTGCAGCTCAGTGGTCCAGCACTTGCAAAGCATGCAAGTGCGAGATCCTGCGTTCAACCTCCAGTACAAAAAAAAAAAAAAAGAAAGACAGAAAGAAAGAAAAAAGGAAAAAAAAATTATTTGATTAATAATGGAGAAAGGTATTTTATTTTTTCACTCATAACAAAAGTAGCTTTATTTTAAGTAAAGAAATATTCATACACAGATAGGCCTATGGTTTAGTCTGCCAAACCTAAAGTCTAGAATAGAAGAATCTTCAGGATTGATCACATGTGAGGCACTTAACTAACAGATGAAGTAGGGGATAGTTACTTAACTTGCTAGAAGTTTTACATTATAATCCTCTCTACTCCCTTTCCCCTGTGAAGGGATAAAAGGGAATTTTGGAGAAACATTGGATATTTTTTGAGAGAAATGTTGAAGAAGATATGAGAGCAATTCCTATGGTCTGGAGAAGGATGAGCCCAAAGTATCTAACATGCTATAAAGCTCTTGACATTCCAAATGAGACACCCTCCCTGCAATGCCACAGACCCAACTACATCTTACTCTCTTTGTTAAAACTCTTTAACTTAGTTTACTGCATAATTTCCCCCGGGAACATATTTCCAATTTTATAGCAGAAGTTGATGGAGAAATGCATTCACCTTGCAGAAAACTGCTTTGTAAGCAAATGTGTTAGAACATGCTTACAAAATGGGGGATACAGACATTATTTCACTCAATAATCAAATTCTGCAAATTTTTTGTTTCCTTTTAAAAATATGAAGGGAAGATATGTGAACAGAACATGTCTGTAGTTGAATAACATGATTCTAGATATTGACATATGCAATAAAAAAGATCAACACAGGCCAAGAAATTACTAAATACTTTCTTTGCCTTACAAAGATCAAAATATGTGCTAACTCAACAGCATCAGTGCACTGACTGTGCATTTACTAATTTAAAGTATATGTCTCGATTTCTCAGGAGCTCCTGATGAGTCCCCTGTTCCTTTATTTTTCCATTGTGTAGAACCACTATCAAATCAGCATTCTGTACTGTGGAGAGTCTGTGAGCCACCACTAGGCATGTCCTCCCTTTCCGGGCTTTGTCAAGGGCACACTGAACCACCTGAAAGAGAGAAGGACCTGTAATCACCAGTTTGGATTAAGCGTTAATAAACTTGGCCTAAGTCACATCAATTAATCTAAGAACATTCTATTTCATTTGCTTATTCCCAAAGGAATTTTCCTATTTTGGGAAATATTCACCCTACTCAGTAGAAATCTAGAAAAAATAATTATAGATACATTTTGTTGTTGTTGTTAGGTGCTTTCAACTCATAGTGACCCTCTGTAAACAGAAGGAAACACTATCCAACACTGAGCCCATTGTTGCAGCCACTATGTTTCTTCTTATTTTGAGTTGTGCCACATCAGTAAAAGGAGGATTTACTCCATTTCTATCATTAAGGTTGACTCTACTTTGAAGAGGCAACTCTTTCCCAGTCATTTCTTGAATGCCTTCCAGCCTGGGGGGCTCATTTTCCAACACTATATTTGACAGTGCTTCTCTTCTATTCGGAGGGTTTTCAATGGCGAATTGTTTTGGGAGTAGGCTGCTGGGTTCTTCTCCCTAGTCTGTCTTAGTCTGGAAGTTCAGCTGAAATCTGTCCACCATGAGTGGCCCTGCTGGTATCTGAAATAGTGGAGGCATACCGTTCAGCATCACAGCAACACAGAAGCCTCCACAGCAGAACAAGCTGACAGACATGTGGGGGACAGATACATTAAGTAGGGCCTTAAGTCAGAAAAGTATACATGACAGTGAATAAAAATAAAAATGGTTGTAGATGTAAGTAAATGGCTCTAAACTCAAAGCTGGGAATAGTATTTCTGTACCTAAGTACAATTGTCTAATAAATTTCCCCCACTTTTATCTCAGCTAACAATGAGGTTACAACTCTGCATAGAGGAAATGGGAGTGTAGGGTGAAAACCAATAGATGTCAAAACTATACAATGTTACATGGTTGGATTGCTCATATAAATCCTTGCAATAACCCCACAAGGTGCAGGTATTTTCATTTTTCTGATAAGTGAACCATGATTTGAAGAATCCAGATCACTTAACCAAGATCACACTTCTAGTAACTGATGAACCCAGGGTTACAGCCTGGATGTGTTTGATTCCAAAAGTTATGTTTCCTTCTTTCATAACACATTGTTTCTTTATAAATCAAGAATGATAATCATCTACAAATAGCAATCATGTATGACTTAACCTGGGCTCTTCAGTCAGATATCATCTGCTAGAATATAGGGAAGCTACTTATCCTTTCTGCCTGCAGCCATGGCCCGGTGGCATCTGATCCCATCACGGAAGCTAAGCAGGGTTGGGCCTGATTAGTACATGGATGGGAGACCACCTAGGAACACCAGGTATTGCAGGCTTGGGAGACGGACCTGGCAACCCACTCCCAAAAATCAGTCCGCCATTGAAAACCCTATGAACAGTAGAGAAGCACTGACAATAGTGTTTCGCTTGTTGTATTTAGGGTCCCTATGAGTCGGATACTAATTCAACAGCTCCTAACAACAACAACAACAACAACAACAACAACAACAACAACTTATCCTTTCTAAACTTTAAAGTGCTAATCTGTAAGACAGACATTCTAACAAAAGAAGTGAATTCATAAAGTTGTGAGGATTGACTTAATAGCATATAATGAACATTTGATAAATATTAATAACTATCATTCATTTAACTAATGTTCATTTACTAAAGAAGTGCCTGTTATGTGCAAGAGGACAAGAACATAGCAAAATTAGACATCCATAGGCGTTTGCTGTGAAAGAATATTGCCATATATCCCTTTACGTCCTTGTTTCCTGCTCCAATCACAATAAGTAAAAGTCTGGGGAATGTAGAACTAGCAGGCTCTGACATTGCAGTGTGGATTATTCTTTTTACATGTAGATTACTTTGCTTGGCATCACTGGAATAATAATAAAATAGAAAAGAAATTTTTCCTGGGCTTTTTCCTTGATTGGAGAAGCATTTCAAGAATTGGGCCCATTTTGAAAATGAGACAAAAGTGAGAAAATCTTTCCAGAACATGAGATGCACCTTGCCTCAACTCTCTCCCACCTCCCTGCTTCTGTCTTATTATTAAAGGCCAAAGCCTTAATTGAACTGGAGATCCTATGAGTAAAATTCTTTGCAGGCATTCTTTCTTCAAACTACCCACTCAGTTTTGGTATTTCATTTGAGAAGAAAGAAGAAGATGTTACCTTTTCACTCTCATTATCAAGGGCTGAAGTGGCCTCATCCAACAGTAAAATTTTTGGTTTTCGGAGCAGAGCCCTTGCAATAGCTATTCTTTGTTTCTGGCCGCCTGAAAGCTGTGTTCCTTTTGGTCCAACTTGTGTGTTGTATTTCTATTACAGGAACATACAATTAAGAAAACAAAGGCCTGGTTATTTAAATTAGTGTGGCAACTGTGGGTGAGAATCACCTAAATATTTAAAATTTTGCTACTTTTGAAAATTTGCATCCCAGCAAATGCTAAAATCTATTCTTGGCCTTTTGTTGCAAAAGCACAAACAAGCCATGAACACAACTGCCTCATTATGTATCCAATCTGACCACAAACAGCAGACCTCTGCCATTGTGCTTCTACAAGGAGATTTTTCAAATTAAAGCACAAGAAAAATAAAAAATATGAACAAGAAAAAGTTCCCCATAAATACAAATCCTTTTTTTGTTATATTATCTTCTATTTTCAGGTCAAAATGACTCAACGTATTGAAGAACAACAGGAAAATCACTGGGTTCTTCACTTTTTCTCCTGCTAATTCTCCATGGGCACAGCCTCTGGATGCCAACATGAAGTTCTCAGTGGGTACACATCCTCCTGGAAATCAGCTAGGCTGGCATCTTGAAATAGTCCATCTTTGCAGGCCACCAAGGGCTCAAAATGACAGGCAGCCCTTCACGGCGTTTCTCTGGTTCCCCTAATGACTAACAATCTTCTTTTCTGGCATTGCTCTCCAGGGAAGGGTGAAGGAAATTTCACTCATATCCTGACACAATCAAGATCCCCTAAATCATGACTGGTCAGTTCAATTGGAGTAAGCACTTTCCTCCTTCCTTTCTAGCCTCATTGGCTCTGTCCCCTGCCAACGCTTGACTCTGCTTCCGAGTAGCCTCTGGAAATTGCCTAAACAACACATGATGTTGGTACCCAAACAAGAATGTATACATGGATTCAGCTCTTCTGAGAAAGCGATTCCAAGAATACAGCGTGTAGCGGCATCTCACAGAAGGAACAACACATGATTCATGTTTGACCCAGTTTGTTTCAGTACCAGAGAAGTGAGAGCAAATAGTCTTTGCCTCCTCTGACTACCTTCAGGAGGTGTGTGGCAGGATGGGTTTCCAGAGCCTGTGACATAGACTTATAACAAATGTATCTATTTCATCTGAAAGTTTACTATGTTCATTTGTTTATTTTTGTAGTATTGGGGGGCTGAACACAGGGCCTCATGCATGCTAGGCAAGTGGGAGCTACCACTGAACTGCATCCTCAGGCCCTTATTTTATTTTTTTTCTTTTGAAACAGGTTCTTACTAAGTTGTGCAGGTTTTGTCTGGCCTTGAACCTAATGATCCTCCTGCCTCAGCCTCCCAGGTCTCTTGGATTACAGGTGTGCACCACAGTGCATACCTGAAAGTTTACTTTTTAATTTAAAATGCACAGTTGCTTGCTTTGTATCAATAGGTGTCTGATTTACCAACACCCAGTAAAAGTGTTTTTTCTGATATCAGTGTTCTACAGAGAATACAGATGATAGTGATTTCCTCGGTGATTTACCTGGGAATGCCAGAAGGCAGTGTTCCCAGGTGGTCTCCCATCCAAGTACTAACCAGGCCCAACCCTGCTTAGCTTCCAAGATAGGATGTCGCAGTGGTTCGGCTGCAGACATTTGGAACTAGGGATAAGAAAATGTGGACCTATATATCTGTTATCTTGACTGTTTTAAGTCACCATGACTTGGTGCTTTGATACTAAGTTATGCTGTCACAACAGAGCCTTTTGAATAAGAAGCAAAAGCCGAGCCCGGCACAGTGGCGCTCGCCTGTAATGCCAGCGACTTGGGAGATGGAAGCGGAAGGATCACAAGTTCGAGACCAGAGGCAGCCTGCGTAATTTAGTGAGACCCTCTCTCAAAAAAAGTAAAAAAAATGGGTGAGGATGCAGCTCAATGGTCCAGCACTTGCAGAGCATGCAAGCTCGAGGCCCTGGATTCAACCCCCAGTACCGCAATAAATAAATAAATAAATAAATAAATAAATAAGAAAGAAAGAAAGAAAGAAGAGCTACAATTTTTCCTTTCTTTCTTTCTTTCTTTCTTTCTTTCTTTCTTTTTTTTAGGTAGGGTCTTACTATGTAACACAGGCTGGTCTAGAGCTTGAGATCCTCTAAAAGGCTGTTTTATTTTTTAAAAGTTAACAAAAGCAGTTTTATTAGAAAGATGAAAATGACTATGCCAGCTTGGATAGCTAGATTGTACAAGGGTCCAAAATTCTCTTCTATCATCTAAGACTTGGAATTCTTTTATATATGCCTTGTTTCTTCAGACCTCTAAGTTCAGCCTGGATAAAAGGCTATTTTGAGCAGTTAATATTTATTGTTGTTGTTTTTCTTTAAAAATTTGATCATTGGGCATTGTGGCACATGCTTATAATCCAGGCACGTGTTTATAATCCTAGAATTTGGGAGGTGGGAGCAGGACTGAGAGTTTGAGGCCAGCCGTGGCTATTTAGTGAGACACTATCTCAAAAAAGTATTTTGGTCATATCATTTCCCTGTCTAAAAATATCTAATAGCTACCTATTTCTAATAAGACAAAATTTTCCAGATATTTTATCCTGGCACATGAGGACCTTCACATTTAGTTCTTGTCTGTAGTTTGGCCTCTTCTCACTCTTGGCCTTACGCTCCAGGAGTGGAGCTATAACATGTTTCTAAATTTCCAAACACCTAAAACCACATATATATATATATATATATATATATATATATATATATATATATACACACACACATATACATATATATATTTCTGTATGTGTTCATTCTGTCTGTTAAGAATGGCTTGGCTCCCTCTGCCCAGTGAACTCCTACATAATCTCCAAGACCCAGTTCAAAGCAACATCCTACAGGGTTTTCTCTGAGCTTCCCTCTTCTGTACTGTCATCACTGCAGTGTGTTTCAGTCCACAGGATGCCAGAGGAAATGTGCATTTCCTGACTCATTTTCTATAATTCTGAGCCAAGTCTTGGTTGGTGGGTCCATCCGTCCTTCCTTCCTTCCTTCTTTCCTTCCTTCCTTCCTTTCTTCTCTCTCTCTCTCTCTCTCTCTCTCTCTCTCCTTCTCTTGCTCTTTCTCAGACATGCTCTCATAATGCAGCCCAGGCTGGCTTTGAACTCGTGATCCTCCTACCTCAGCCTCCCAAGGGCTAGGATTACAGGTGTATGCCATCATGCCTCACAGCACTGCTTATCATTCTGTAAACACATTTTTAGTTTATACATTTGTAGTTTCTGTCTCCATGTTTTTGCTCAGTCCATACCCATTGCCTCATTATAGAGGATGTCCTGTTATATCCTTGACTACTAAAATTCTACTTGATCTTTATTTGGGTCACCTCTAAATTCTCTAAAGGCCTCTGAACCCCCAGCCAGAAATGATACCTTCTCCTATGAGTTCAGAGTGGTTGTTTCTACTCTTTATGCACTATAATGATTTGTGTATATGTTGGTCTGTGTTCATCTCAGCCTTGTTATCTTAGGTACGTCTCTAAATAATAGCTCAACAGTTTGCAAAGAATAAAGCTTAGTAGCTGTGTGCTGAGTGAATAAATTCATGACTATTGGGATGGAGGAATGAAGAGAGGAAATGCAAATTTTGCTGACCAGGACACGACAGGTGATCAACCCATTAAGTGTGAACTAAAAGTGAAATAAATCCTTAGAAAGCAAAACTGTGGCAACCACTTCAATTTGCTAAATAATTCCTAAAGAGGATTGAGATTGATAATATTGAGATATGTTGTGTGTGAAGGCTTTCTTCCTATGGCTGCTTTACGTATGGATCTGTAGTTTTGGCTTATTGCATGTTACTAGAAGAGCTCAACTTCTCTTTCAGAGTTTTTGAGCCATCATTTTTACAGATACTATGGCCTTATGCCTGCAACTGTACCACTGTGGCGTCCCATCTCATCAGATCTCAGAAGCTAAGCAGGATCGGGCCTGGTTAGTACTTGAATGGGAGACTGCTTGGGAGAAGGACCCAGTAACTCTCACTTCCAAAAAACAATTGGCCATTGAAAACCCTATGAATAGCAGAGAAGGAGTAACAATACTGTTTTTGCCTGTTGTACATAGGGTCACTGTGAGTCAGATACCAACTCCAGGGTACCCAACAACAACAACAACAACAACAACAACAACAACAACAACAACAACCGCCTTATATTTGGAGAGGTGCTGAGCTTCATTTATCTGGGCTAAAAAATTAATTCTATCTGAAGAGAGTGCTATAAATCATGAAGTTCACCTCTGTTTTTCTTTCCCAAATACCTAGGTCAGAGCCATCACATGTTTCTAAGTGTCCTATCCATACTGCACTCCTGAGCTCTGGGGACTGCTTCAGATGACCATTATGCAATGATGAGTTGTCTTGGGCACCTTTGCTTCCACCTCTGAAACCCAAGAACCACCATCAATATGATTTCTCCCCACCCTTCAGTATGTCACAGATCACAGTATATCACAGAGAACCTATACTGAAAATACTGAATTTCTTTTTTCTTTTCTTTCTTTTTTTCTTTTTCTTTTCTTTTCCCTTTTTTTTTTTTTTTTTTTTTTTTTTTGCAATCCTGGAGGGTTGAATCTGGGGCCTTGCACAAACTTTGCAAGTGCTCTCACTGAGCTGCACCCTCAGACCACTTTTTATTTTTTGTTATTAAGATGGGGACTTGCTAAGTTACACAGGGTGCCTCTGGCCTCAAACTTTCAATCATCCTGCATCCACTTCCCAAATTGCTGGGATTACAGGCATGTGCCACGGCATTTGGCTATGCAAACACTGAGTTTCTTTATAACCTTAAGGAAATTATTGAACTTCTTTATCTGTAAATCAGGGTGGTTACATCATCCTTGCTGTATTATGGTGGAAATTTAACATAGTTCTTCCTTACCAGAAATGTTGGGTAAATGAATGGCTGTTGTCCCCTCTCCCTTTTCCCCAACCAGCTCAAGTTAAGAGAGCAGCTGTGTCCTACCTGGCATACGAACCTAATGCGCAAGTAACATGTAATGGAAATCTTTAATCTTAATTTCTTTCCTTCCTTCCTTCCTTCCTTCCTTCCTTCCTTCCTTCCTTCCTCTCTCTCTCTCTCTCTCTCTCTCTCTCTCTCTCTCTCCCTCTCTCTCTTTCTTTTGCACTACTAGGGGGTAGAATCTAGTGCATTTGCATGCCAAACAAGTGCTCTACCATTGAACTGCACCCTCAGCCTCTTTTTAATTTTCTTTGAAACAGGGTATCACTAAGTTGCTCAGGCTGCCACTGGCCTCAAACCTATGATCCTCCTGCCTCAGCCTTCCAAGTAGCTGGGATTACAGACTTGTGCCATAGCACACAGCTTAATTTTAATTTTTTAATGATTTTATTTTGGCACTGGATTTTCTTATGGTTGTTCGTGTTTTGCTGGAAAAATTATATGAAAGTAAACTAAAGTTACATTTCAAAACACTGAAAATAAGCTTTTTAATTAATTAATTAATTATTTATTTTTAAGGAAATAACATCTTCGTTCTCCAAGTCTACTTCGAAAAGCACAATCAATTTTTGTGTACGTAGTTTTGGGTAAATTTGAGAAGTATTGCAATAAAAAGAATGAAAGATAATCATTTAAGAATAAAAGTCAAATGGTACAAATGTAAATGGACAGCATTTTATCATACATAAAGTATCTGGATTATGTGGATAACAATCTGACCATTTCCTTGGTTAAAAAGGGGAATTGCCACTGACAGACATTTACAGGGTCACAATATCTACAAAAAATACTGCAGAAGGTACTGCAGAACCTTACTAGAGTAAGGGAAATTGTATTAATGGCCTGTTTCTAGCTGTAGGTACCATTTAGTATAGAGAGGAGGTGGTAAGGAGAGATCTAGGGTATAAAAGTTAGAGAGTAAGGTGACCTCTACCAAAGAACTAGGGCCTAGGTAAGTTGTTTGAGAAATTGATTGTTAATCTTACATACTTCTTTTTTTTCTTTACATATTTCTTTTTAAAGTGTGTTGAGAAATGAATTTATTGAAAAGATCACATTATGAACATTTGTTTCTAATTAGAAATAAGTGTTTCTTTTTTCTTTTTTGCAGTACTGGGGAGCTGAACCTCATGCATGCTTTCTGCAAGTCCTCAACCACTGAGCCATACCCCCAGCCCATTTTTTACTTTGTATTTTGAGTCAGGGTCTCACTAAGTGATGCTGGCTGCCTCTGGCCTTGAACTTGCTATCCTCCTGCCTCTGCCTCCCAAGTTGCTGATATTACAGGTATGTGCCACCATGGATAGTGCTGTTTCTGTTTTTTATTTGTATGTACAAATTCTCAGATATTATACACACTCAAAACTACAAGTGTCTGTCTCCATGCCTTGCTCTGTGCTTTGTGAGTCCTTGCTATACTAAGGGATTCCAGCCAAAATTTTTTCACTTTTGTGAGATTTTGTGTTAGCTGTCATAGCCAAGAGATGGAGATAAAGGTAGCAAGAACGGTAGGCAAGGATCTTGACATTAGTGGGAAAGGGGGACACTAAACAAGCAAATAACCACTCAGGGTAATTTCAGCTTGTGATAAGAGCTCTGAAGACAACATAATAGGGGACAAGAGTGGAGGGGACTGTTTTATATCATATGGGCAGAGAATACTTCTGCTAAGGTGACATTTGGAAGTGCTTGAAAGTTAAGGATCTAGCTATGGAAAAAGCCAGAGGAAAGGAGGACCGGCTGAAGAAACAAGGGCAAATATCTTGAGGTCATGATTCAGTTGGCATGTTCATGAGATAGAAAGGAGGCTGGCATGGTTGCAGGAGTGAGCAGTTGATCAGGCTGGAGCTGGAAAGGCAGTGGGCTAGAACACAGAGGCATTTTTAGCTGTATGAGGAGTCCGGAATTCATTCTAAGTGCAAAGGGATGCCATGAGGCAGGATTGAACAGGGGGAACATAATCTAATTTATGTTTCAAAGGATCTCTTGGTGATCTTCATGAGGAAGAATCATAAAGGAGCAAGAGTGGAAGGCTGATTTCAAGGCTAGTGCAGTGGGCCAGAGCAGGATGATGGTGGTAGGCACAAGGCAGAGTGCAGGTGGACAGAAGGCAAGTGATCAAAATGTGAAAGTTAATCTGGGGTATGAAGTAGTAATGCATCTAGATCTTGGAAGAAAGAGTCACATGTAAGACTTAAACTTTGCTTTTACATCTAATTTTACATTAGATGCTGGCAATAAACAAAGAATATATGAAAACAACCACTGAAACCCAGTATCTGTTTAGACTTACAAGCTGCTTTGTATTTTAAGAGTTTAGATATTTTCTTACCTCAGGGAGACCTTCAATGAAAGAATGGATATTTGCTGCATTTGCAACTTCCTTTATCTCATCTAGTGGCACAATCCGGCTGTTATCACCGTAGGCGATGTTCTCAGCAATGCTACAGTTGAAGAGCACAGGCTCTTGAGAAACGATGGCTATTTGGGAACGGAGCCACTGTACATTCAATTCTTTTGCATCCACACCATCAAATAGCTGCCAAAAGCAATAGAGAATGATATGATAGGATCTGACAACTGTATCAAGGTACAGTTTTCTGTATTCAAACATAAACAAGTCGTAACAAGATTAGGAATTCAAGCTATTTCAAAGTACAATGTTACACAAGGAAGGCTCATAAATCATATGCTGTATAGATACAAACAGTATAAATTCACTGAAATGCTGGCTCCAGATTTATCCGACATTTCCAGAAATGGCTACATATTCCAAAGACCTATCCAGAGTTAAATGTAAACCCTAGTGCTTTGTCCTGAGGTCACATGGAAAATGACAAATCTCCCCCTCCAGTGTAACAATACCCCTTTATTGAAATCCAGTGAGAGAGTAGGTGTAGACTGCTATGGAAGTCCACATGTAGAGATGTGTCATTTTGTATGGCTATGTAACACTCACCTGATACTTGATGAACATGCCGATTATGTTAGGGGGACTGTCCACTATCAGGGCAGCAGTGCAAGACAAAACTCTTGCCTTTCAAGGGAAGTGAAGATTGTGGAAGGTGGGATGGGGAGGAGAAACAATGTAGAGGGATAAAGGGGGAGAAGATAATCTCAATGTAAACGATGCAACTTCATGAATATATGGGAAAAATAGAGGAGCATAATCCATATATGCATATGAGTTTTACTACATATTAGTCAAAAGGTTCCATAAACCTTGTAAGTTGATAAAAGTGTAACTAAAAGTAATGTAACAGTTACATAATGGAAAAAGCCAATGCTGTATTACTCTGTACCCCACCAACATTTACCAACAAAAGGAGAGGAAAAAAAAAAACAAACTCTTGCCTTTCTGTAGTTTATATTCTAGCAGACAGACAAGCAATAAATGCACTAACAAATTACTCAATAAACTCAAAGAAAGAAAGAAGGTGAAATAAAGACAGGGCAACAGGACAGAGTGACTGAGCAGTGGAGAGGGTCTGAAGAAGAGGAAGTGAAGAGAGGCGCATCATTGTTTACAGGGCGTCTAAGAAGGCCTAGGAAGGGGGATTCAGACTGAGACATGAGTACTGAGGAGTGGCTAGCAAGTAAGTTAAAATGAGTAAGAACATTCTAGGTGGGGAATAGGGGGGATAAAGGCTCACAGGTGTCTTTAAGAACACACAGAAGCCAGCAAGATTAATGTACAGTACACAATGAGGTGGAAAATAATATAAGAGAAATTTGGAGAGGGAGGCAGGGGCCAGATCATGAAATACTTTGAGGGTATGTAGTCTGGTTTATTTTAACTGAGCATGAAACCTTTGGAGGGTGTCAAGGAGGGAGTATGCTCTGCTATATGCAAGTAGATGGGTGATATCTAGTTCAAGGGAAGCATTTTGGGTAACTCTGCTTTGCAGATATTCATTGAGAATCTATAATGGTGAAGAGACTGGAGAATGAAGATTAACATGTCAATCTTTGACTTTTAAGGACCTGCAGATTCTTTTTTTTTTTTTTTTTTTTTGTGGTACTGGGGGTTGAACTCAGGGATTTGCACTTGCATGCTTTGCAAGTGCTGGACCACTGAGCTACACTCCCAGTCCATTTTATTTTTTACTTTTTGAGACTGAGTCTCACTAAATTATGCAGACTGCCTCCGAGGACCTGCAGTTTCTTCTAGGAGGGAGGAGGCAGAACAGGAAGCTGGTGGTGGGGTGGGGAGGGAGGGAGGGAGGGAGAGACAAAGCAGGGAGAGAGATGTAGTAGTGGTTAAGGGAAGAGGGTTATGGAAATCTAGAATATCAGGTGTATAAGGTATAGTAAGACAAATGCGAGGTAAGAAAAATAGTTCTTGGATTCAAAGGAGGAAGAGGTTACATCTTTTTGGTGATCAGAGTGCACAACCTAACAAGAATTGATTTTAAAAAGCCATAATTGTGTATAATGTCTTGACAGTTGGGGGGCTAGAAGGGCCAAAGAACAACATAAGCCTGAACCAACAAGATGGAGGAAATTATTATATCTGTCTTAAATCAGAACAGAATAAAGAGCTGTGATGTAGAGGACAGGTCTAATGTCCTCTACACCAGTATACAAGAAGAATTCCATGCTTTTCAGATCAAAATTTCTGCTGCCAGAATGATTGAAGAACTCTCAGGTCATTGTACTTAACTTCAAAGTCCTACCCATCATTTTTATTGCTGATTTGCTTGTTTTGTAGTTAAGGGCTGGGAAAGACTTCTTTTCCTCCTTAACTTCTGCATTGTTTGCTCTACCCAAACCACTGGGGACCTTAAGCCCAAGTGAATGTTTAAGATTAGTACCACTAACTCATGTTGTTGTTAGGTGCCCTCAAATTGGTATCCGACTCATAACAACCCTACGTACAACAGCTGAAACATGATTGTTAGTGCTTCTCTGCTATTCATAGGATTTTCAATGTCTCATTGGTCTTTTTGGGAGTGGGTTTCCGGGTCCTTCTCCCAAGCCTATACCACCTGGTGTTTCCAGGCGGTGTCCCATCCAAGTACTAACCAGGCCGACCCTGCTTAGCTTCTGAGATCTGACAGGATTGGATGCCACAGGGCTACGGCTGCAGGAGCTCCCAGATAGTTGTTTGGTGCCGTAGAGTCGTGTCCGACTCATAGTGACCCACTCCCAGGTTAGGTGTATATAAATTCAGTCTTACTACTTGTCCTTTCACAGGATCATAAAATCTTTGCAGAAGTTGAACAGAGGTGCTTTTCCCACAGCCACTGCTCCCAACAAGTGCTACGGTCTTTCCTTTCTCAATACGGAGGGATAAGCCATGAAGGATGAGAACATCTGGGCGACATGGATAGAAGAAAGAGACTTCTCGAAACTCTAAATTTCCTTCACATGTGTCCTGTGAAAGGAAGTTGAAGATGTTTAGTGGAGTGACTTAGGAAGGTTGTAACACATGGTAGCACACTGGCTAAATGCTTACTAAAAAATGTGCATGTACTCCACAAACATTTTAATTTAAAGCATTACATTCATCTCTGGAACTGCTGATTGAATGAGGTTTCTATTACTTTTGCTTGTATTTTTATATCCATATTTCTTGTTATCTCCTCTACTCCAAGCTCCTAAAATCACTCTCTTCCTTCAATTTGGCTTTACAGACCACCCGTTTTGCAGGTTAGTTGCTTGACCAAGTGGTCTGAATAAATATGCCTTTTTAAAAATTGGTTATTATAAACTCTATGCATAAATGTTATTTTGTAAATTGGGCTATGTTTTCCACTTAATGTACATTATGTTTTCAATTCTAAATTGTTTACATTTTTAATTGATCATTATTTTGCAGCAACACTTACCTAAAAGTTTAGTTTTCTAGGTGATTTCTATGTAAATCAATACTTGTCCATCTGAAGGACTTTTTTTTATTTTTCAGTACTGGAGTTTGAACTCAGGGCCTTGCATGCATAACATAAATGCTCTCCCACTGAGCTACATGCCCTTTTTTATTTTTCACTTTGAGACAGAGGCTTACTAAGTTGCCCAGGCTTGCCTTGAACTTGATATGTGGCTCAGGCAGGCCTAGAATTTGTGATCCTCCTGTCTGAAACTCTCAAGTATCTGGGATTACAGGTGTTTGCCACTATGCCTGGCCTCAGGAATGTTTTTAAAAGACTTTCCAGAACTATAACTGAGTGATGGTAAACTTTCACTTCATACTTTTGGTTCATAAGTTTTTGGGTTCTTTTAATCATTATGTTTGTTCGCAATTGCTTTTGTGTGTGTGTTGCTGGAGATGGAACCTAGGGCTTCTTGTATGCTAAGCATGTGCTCTACCACTGAGCTACACCCCAGCACCCTTAGTTACCTTTTAAGTATTATTAACATTTGTAGTTACATAAACATAAGCCAAGAGCATGTAGGTCTGGAGGGCAGCGTGTTGGATGTGGTACTGATGGCTAGACTTTCAAATGGAGTCTGTAAGTCAGATTTAACAGTCATGTGTAGTGTGTTCTGAGCCCAGCATTTAGTTACCAGACATTATTGGGTTATCAAAGGAATGAAATGTTAAGATGTGATTAAGGTTTGAGATAATATAAGAAAATAGATAGAATGATATATGCCAAAAGGTAAGTATAGTATAGTAGTAGTGTATTTTTAGCTTAATTCAGTGTTTTCCATTTTGCTCCATACAACATATGAATATTATTTGCATAAAGAAAGTTTAAAAAATAGTGCATCCCAGTAATCCCAGTGACTTGAGAGGCTGAGGTAGGAGTATCACAAATTCAAGGCCAGGGGCTGTCTGTGCAACTTAGTGGGATCCTGTCTCAAAATAAAAATAAAAAAAGGGGCTGTAGATAGGAAATATTGATAAGTACTAAAACTCGGTAGGCATATGGCAGACCATTACAGTTTTTTTTTCTACTTTTACATATGATTGAAGTTTTCCATAATAAGTATAATTAAAAATTAGTTAGGTTAGGTGTCGTGGAGTGGTATCCTACTCAAGGTGACCCTACGTACAACAGGCTGTTCATAGGGTTTTCAATGACAGATTGGTTTTTTGGGGGGAGTAGGTTGCTGGGTCCTTCTCCCAATAATTAAAAATAGTAGGAATAAATTTTAAAATGTATTAAAGTCTAGGAGTTTCCTAGAATATTTCTCTGTGGCTTTCCAAAGGCACCAGAGCATACAGAGAAATAATTGTAATCTTGATTTTCATGCACTAATTTTATTTTTGCATTAATGGCAGTTGAACCCAGGGCCTCAGGCATGCCAGACAAGTGCCACACCACTAAGCTACAGCATCAGCCTCTCTATATATTTCTAAAAGGACATATATCTACGACACATTCAATTCCTCAATTGTAATTTTAGAAAGAAGTAAAAGTAGCAGTACTATACACATATAAGTCCTAGATTTTTAAAAAAATATTTCTTACATTCTTTATATTTCACAAGTATGAAATCATATTTTGACTGTGATGTGTCTTTGAGCTTTATAGTTGGAGAAGCTCAAGATCTTTTTATTTCTGTCACTAACAATGCACATTTCTTTTAGTAATCATGTACCTCTATAGGTACTGTATTGTTTTAATTTGTCAAACATATAAACCTATTAAAATTGTAGGGTGAACTAGCATAGTTTTAAATGAATACTTTTAAGTGTGTACTTACTGGTGGTTCCTATTTTTAAATTTAAAATGTCTAGAAAGGTCTTACTATTGAATATATGCCTAATGTATAGGACGATTACTGATACTCTTATTTTGAAGTTATTTAGTTCTCCATGATTTCTCTTTAAGTACTTACAGTCTTTTAAAGTTTATGGCTAAGTTGTGTGTGTTGATTTAATAAATATGGTTGCCTTTTTTCCCACTTATGTCTATAGATATATTTGCCATGAAAAGCTATGTCTGAAAAAACAGCATTTATTTACTTCACATACATTAGCAGAAAAAAATTGAATAAAATCTAATGTAAATATTCATCCAAGACTAAAACTGTTGCTGTATAAATATACTTCATTATAGTAGTCACTCTTTTGTTGAAGAACATTATCATGGCATCAAATACATAAACTAAAAACACATTTTTAGCATAAAAATGCATGTTAGTAGTAGAGGCAAAAATCTTATTAAGGCAACACCTCTTTCTTCCTTGGTAGTTACAAAACTATTTTATACAGACTTTTAGCTCTTTATGTTACTAATTCTTTTGCAGAGTTAACAGATAGTAACTTCATTAAATAAACAGACATTCAAAAATCATAGTTGTGCTTACTCTTTTTTTCCCTTTTTGACTATAGCTGTCTATAGTTGGTTTCTTTTCCAACAAAGCAAACAGATGTGCAGCCCCAGATTTGGCTTTGGAATATTCAGGTGCTAAGACAAGTGTTTCTCCAATGGCCATAGCTCCATACGCAACTGCAGTAAAAACTCTATCAAAAGATAAAGTATTTGAATCGTAGGTCCATTTTAAAACAGTAGAGCTGTAAAATAAAGGAATAAGTGGCATAGGAATATAATGTTTTGGCCCAGACAATATCGATAATGCCAAAGACCCAACAATAGGTTTCACTTTTCTAGTTTTCTACCACATGCTCCATGCACCAAAATGACCTTTGGAGCTTGGGTAATCTTAAAAATTCTCTTTTGATTAGAGACACAGATCAAATATTCTATCTAGTGAGTATGAAACTTCTTACCACCTTGATATAAAGCTTGTTTGGATATTTGATGGAGAATGCATTGACAATAGGAAGAATGAGTCTCCAGTAGGGAGATATGAGTTGACACAGTAGATATGATGTGGGTTTCTTTTTTTTCTTTTCTTCTTTCTTTCTTTTTTCTTCCTTTCTCCTTCCTTCCTTCCTTCCTTCCTTCGTTCCTTCCTTCCTTCCTTTCTATCTTCTTTCTTTGCATATAATGTAGTTAGAATAGATAATTGAAGCTAAGTGATTATCTGCCTGATGTGCTACACTATTTAGAGAGCAAAGCATGGGGATTTTACTTTGTTAAGATTCTCAAAACAAAATATGACTAAAATACTCTTTAGCTAAGCCTAGAAGAAGAGCTTTGATATTACAGTTTGCTATAGATTATGATCTCAGTTTCATATAAAATGGTAAGCAAGCAAATGAGGTTTGAAAGCATTCAGAATATTCACAGAATTGTACCATATCACATGATCATGGTTAAATATTTTCCTCTTATTTTCTATTTCATTTTAGATATGAAAATACTGTAGTGGAATGAAAAACAATGCATCTCAGTAATAGCCAAAAGTATAATTCATCTACAACTGGAAAGTTTTGCTGGCGATATTTAAACATTAGGCAGTAAAATGACATCTCACAACCCAGTTGCTTATTTGCTATGCTGGATCACAGCAAGGTAAACATGTCTGGGCTCCTTATAACTTTTATCCCTCAATGGATCCTACCAGAGGGTTGATGTTGAAATCTCTTTAGTAACCTACATCTTAGATCCTGAAATTTGTTGGCTTTACAATGACCAAACACAGTATAAAACATAAAAACAACCAATTTATAGGGATGTCTGATTCTAAAATTATTTTAGTCAATAGTCCTATGATATTAAGGCATTTTAGTACTAATATTTACAGAAATTGTTTAAATCTCAAATTGCCATTCACAATACTTGATATCCAGGTATAAAAAGAATCAGTTATTGAATTTAGTTTATACACTAAGTGTTTTTTGCCTTTTTATGGGGAGGAGATTGTGACAGGGTCTTACTGTGGAACCCAGGCTGGCCTTGAACTCACAATTCTGAGTCACCATGCCCAGCTATGTTTGTTTTTTATACAAAGGTAAGCCAAACTAGATCACATATAAGTCTCAGTCTGATCCAAGATTCAGCAGGTGAGGTAGGGAAGATAAGTGGATTATGAATCATCTGGAGACCTGGATTCTAAATCCACAAGGGTAGAACTTCCCAGAAGTCAACAACTGAAAAAAACAACTGCTTATTGTGATTTGAGATGTGCCAAAATATTTACCTATCCTAAAATTTCCACCCATAAGGTAATTTTAAGCATTAGGCATAAATTTCCAGAAGCTAATACCCTTGCTAGGTCAATGTTAAAATGGAAATATTACTCAAAAGGGACTTCCATTTTAAGCCTTGAACCTGTGGGAGGTCAATAACCTGAAAGATGGAAAATAGAGCAAGAAAGGTTTCAATGGGGAAGGGGGAACGCCAGGAAAAGCCCTGCCATTGTCTTCATTCTATGAGTGTTGAGAGGTGGGCAAATGGCATAGGGGCTGTTGTTGATGGGGGATATATTGAGGAGACTAGACAGGGGATATGGACTTGGTGCTAATGGACCATCTGGAGGTTGAATTAGCAACAGTAATCTTTATACTTTTTCCCCAGAGGGGCTCTGTATAAAGGTAGGCCACAGTTTATGTACCTAGAAACCTGGTCTGCTACAGAATCTGCCCTAACCTAAACTGACCCAATTAGCTAGAGTGAGCTGAACCAAAAGTCTCGCCCACTCAACAAGTACTTATTGTACAGTGACCAGTGCTGAACTCTGTAACAGAATTAAACCAGACCTTTCAAATTTGGCTCAAACTCCTGGAGGCATCTGAACTGAGAACCTACAGCAGAGAAATGCACAGGTCAATATCCCATGGTGCTGCTGCCCTTAGGGCATTTCACCCACAAGGAATACATAAAGAGGAATAATTTGTTATAATGACAAAATCTTTGAAAGTTACTAAAAATACATCTATTATGTTGGTGTTAATTTATAATTGCTTAAATTTCTTCTTCATGCCTATAAATAAGATTATAGGAAATATTCCATAGCTCATAAGTGAATTTCATATTGAACTACCTCTTGATGCACAAATATGCAAAGCAGGAATTAAATAAACCTGAAACTTCCATAGTCTGCATAAACTTAAATTGTTCATAGAACTCTTACTGATAGTGTCTCCATTGTTAGGTGCCGTCAAGTTGTGTCTGACTCATAGCAACCCTTGTAGGGTTTTCAATGGCTGATTGTTTCAGGATTGCCTCAGGAGTGGATTGCCATGTCCTTCTCCCATATTTGGGGTACTGGGAATTGAACCCAGGACCTCAGAGACTGCAGAGCAGCACTCTACCAACTGAGCTAAATCCAAGTCCCAGTGTTTCCATACATGGTACTAAATCTATAGCAAAGATCTTTGACTTGGCCAGAGTTAAGGGAGAAGGATTCCAAGCAGGAAGAGGTCCAGGAAGGAGCTCAGCATCTTCAGGCATTTGGCCTCTTCTTAGTTCTATGGGTTCTCTAATGTGGGCATTGTCACTGCATCCTTACTATATTGATCTTTTCAAGCATTTCTGAACAATGGGGTATCTCTTGTCGCCTGTCATTGCTCTTAAGATAAAACCAGAATTTTAAAAAGATCCTTTGGATAGAAATGACACACAAAAAAAGCATAGAAATGAATGATCTTAGTTTTAACATAGTTGATCCAAACAGGAATAACCTGCAGAGTTAATGGTTCCAATGGATTTGTGTCTCCTGAACCCCACTGCCATATCCACTTTGTAGAGTTTTAGCAACTTACCCTTAGAAGTAATTTTGTGGCTTTGAAGCCAAACTACTGTTTGTAGTTTGGGAGGTTGGGAGGTGGGCTTCTTCGCCTCCTTGCTTGCTGTGCTACCCCTACACATTCAAACTCCATTATTTATTTACTAGCTGTGTGGCCTTGGGAATTTTACTTAATTTTTTTGAACTTCTTTTTCCTTATTGGCAAATAGGAGATATTATATGTGAACATCTTATAGGTCTCTTCTGATAATCAAATGCACAAATAACATATAGTGTTTAGTAAACTCCCTGAAACACAATAAGTGCTCAACAAATAAAAGTTTGAAATTCCTCTTGTGGAATGTGAGTTAATAGGACAATTTCTGATGGAAAATCAACTTTCACACTTCTATAGAAAAACATTAGCACAACAGGTCAAACCACAGTGTTCAAAGACCCCATTTAGTTTCTCTTGACTCGAAGGCAGAACATCTTTCTTCCTAGAAGTGGCCATTAAATGATTCCCATGTTCATCCTCTTTTCTCCATCATCCACCTACAACTCAGAAATCTTCCTTCTGTAAGTCCTTTCCACAATAGATGGGAGGAAGAAAATAAACCACTGGGATTTGTTTGGTACTTTGGATCTTATGCAATGTTTTCCTTTACGTGATATAATCTGATCACCTAGAAGATAAGTAGAGCAGGAAATCCTACCACTTAATAAATGAGGAAACTCCAGCTCAGAAAACATACACCTGACCCAGATCACATAGCTCCTTAGTTAGCTGGGAGGTTGGGAGGTGGGCTTCTTCGCCTCCTTGCTTACTGTGCTTCCTTTACACTGTACTCCTTCTAGTTAAAGCTGGCCTGATGATCTTTGCCTACATGCTGGGATTTGTTACCCTTTTTTCCCATCTGAGAGTCTTCACAAGCCCTAGACACCACCACTCTCTTGGTTTCTATCCTG
The DNA here is from genome assembly GCA_007922755.1 of Pedetes capensis. Lineage (NCBI taxonomy): Eukaryota > Metazoa > Chordata > Mammalia > Rodentia > Pedetidae > Pedetes > Pedetes capensis. The sequence continues at coordinate 187,021 of VMDO01001222.1, read as the reverse complement.
ACATCACTTCATTGGTTGATGTAGGCTACTTTTCTTGTCCTTTTTTCCTGATAATCTCAGAGAAGGAGCCAGGCAGAAGACAGGTGGCTGTCATGGCTGTGAACAGGGAAAGAAACCTTTCCTGTTTGATTTGCTTTGGCTAACTAAGGCAGTTTTCCTAATTGTAACGATCACAGACACAGTTCTTCCATGGTTTTTCCAAGAGCAAAGATGGTGGTGGAGGCCTAGCATTCTTTCCATTCCTTACTGTTTCAAGCTATTAATCAACTATTAATACTCATTAAAAACTCACCAGGTTGTTCTTTTCTCTCATTGTTGTTGTTAGGTGCCCTTGGGTCCTGTCCAACTCTTAGTGACCCTCATAGGCTTTTCAATGGCTGATTGCCTCCGGAGTAGGTTGCCATATCATTCTCCCATTTTTGCAGTGCTGGGAATCGAACCCGGGACCTCAGAGACTGTAGAGAAGTACTCTGCCAACTGAGCTAAATCCCAGCACTTTCGGCTGATAGCTACATTTAATACTGAAAGTCTAGCATGATTTCCTGTTACGAACTGCATTTGGAGTTTTATGAGGACTAGGCCACAAATGACTGCGGCCATACCACTGTGGTATGGGATCCTGTCAGATCTCAGAAGCTAAGCAGGGTTGGGCCTGGTTAGTACTTGGATGGGAGACCACCTGGGAACACTAGGTGCTGTAGGCTTGGGAGAAGGACCCAGCAACCCACTCCCAAAAAACAACCAGCCATTGAAAACCCTATGAATAGCAGAGAAGCACTAACAATAATGTTTTGCCTGTTATATGTAGGGTCACTATAAGTCAGATACTGACTTGATGACACCTAACGACAACAATAAAGCCTACAAATACATGGGCTTCTGCTTCTCAGGAAGTTTTCAAAGTTGTGGCATTTATTATTACTACAATGTACTGTCACGTTTTGATTCTTCTCTCTTATCGCTTGCTCTGCTTAGCTTCTTGCCAATATGTACAGCAAAGGAAGTAACTTGTGGAGATAGAAGGCCCTGGATTGGGGTGTGGAGAGTTACAGAAACTGTTGTTGGGCACTAGTGGTTTCTGGACTGTAAAGGGCAAATCAGCTAGACCCTGGCCTAATGGCACTAATGCAAACTGAGACAGAAGAAAATAAACTTATTTTGTTTATTATTGTTAAAAGTCTGCTCATTCATAGTGAACTAACAAATCAAGTGTTATTGTTCTAACAAAGGGAGAGGGGCAGTATTTTACTACCCACATATGTGTGAGAACCTAGGCAAGAGGTTTTCTAACTGCCCCTAATCCCTGGCTGCAAGGCAGCAGAATAAAAATGTTATCTCCTTATTTAAATGTCGATTTCAGAAAAACTTCTAAAATCACAGAAATGACAGGAGACAGCTTCTATCATAAGACATGCATGTTACCCTTTTTAAAGAGGCCTTTTCTTTAGCAGGATTGATGATAAACTAATCTGAGCACATCAGGAAATTCTGCTGTTAAAACTCCCTTGGTGCATCTCCCTTTCTGAGATGCACTCTCGTTTCTGACAGAGGCAGCTTATCCATGCCTAAAGCTACAAGTCTTGAAAATAGCTTCACATTTTATTGGGTAAATAATATATCTTTATTTTTAACAATGTACAAAAATATGACTTCCCCAACTTTTACATAATTCTAGGGAAGTTTCTGGTAGTGGCCAAAAGAAATCTGTAAGGTTTTATGCAGGTATGGAGAGCAGCCTGGGGTTTAGTCCCTGTGTTTCTGTTTCTTTGAATATGATCCTCAGATCCTGTGCCTTGGAATTATGTAGGATGTTTGAGAAAGTACCCATTCATTGGGCTATACCAGATCTACAAATCAGACTTTGTGGGATGAGCTCTAAGCATCCATATCTTTAACTCACTCGAAATTGATGAGCTGAGAAACAGTTGGTTTAGAGACTGGTACAAAGTGCTTCTTACATAAAAAGGATTAAAGTCCTACTAGAATTCCAGTAGGAGGAAGTTTTCTTTGCAAACTTCTTCCATTTAGTTAGTTGATTAGAAAGAAAACTGTCACCTTAGATTTTGGGTGCACAGAGTCTTTTAGGCCAGGTGTAATTTAATGTGCTTGAAGGGGCACTTGTGATACATTAAAGATAGTAGAGGTCTCTAAGAATATTGACGTTTTGGTATTGAAGACAATTCTCATCTATGTGCATTATGTGCAACACTGGAACTTTATTTTCTAGAGAATGTCTTTTTGTCTATGCTATAAGAGTATTTGTTGTTGTTGTTAGGTGCCGTTGAGTCGGTATCCGACTCATAGCAACCCTCTGTACAACAGGGGAAACACTATTGTCAGTGCTTCTCTGCTGTGCATAGGGTTTTCAATGGCAGATTGATTTTTGGGAGGGGGTTGCCAGGTCCTTCTCCCAAGCCTACAGCTTCTGGTGTTCCCAGGCGGTCTCCCATCCAGGTACTAACCAGGCCCGACCCTGCTTAGC
>VMDO01001222.1:145425-177337 GCA_007922755.1 Pedetes capensis | reverse complement strand
GAAAATACTGTAGTCTTAAACTAATAAAGCTATTTTAAGTCTGAAAAATAAAACATTTGATTATTTGTCCAAATTTACACATGCAACTGAAGATAGCCAATATGTTTTATTGGACTGTATTTTAAGTTTGTTCTTTGATAGGTTGACTTATTAAAAGCTATAGAGGAAGGACTCAGATTGCCTATTTGGGAGTTACTGATCATATACTCTGAGGTTATGCTAACGATTCAAAAAGGAAAACTCAAAGAGCACATGTATAACTAAAGCTCATGACACACAAAATAAGATGGACAAAATCTAATTAACTCATTAATTTACAAATTGTGTAAATTTTAGCAATTTTAAAATCACACAGGGAGGACTAAACACCTCTTCACTGTGTCTGAGGCAAATATTTGCTAAGGAGTTTGATCTATTCAGTACAAACAGAAATTCCAAGGGTCTTTATCTAGTGCAAGAATTCTGGAAAGGTCCAAGGGTCAGACATATACATTTTACTGAGTCATGTGCTTGCATCCCTACTCATAAATTTTCATGATACTTTTACGGTGTCAGCTGTGGTCCAGTCACTGTGATACAGACTATAAATGATATTAAAATCAGCTTCATATTCAGAAGATGTTCACCAAAGTGGCAGAGAGCTTTGAAACCTTATCATGAGAAGAGTAGCTTTGTGACCTGAGATGTATGACTCAGAGAAGACTCAGTGTTTACATAATGCAGCATCTGAAAGGCTGTCATGAAAAACAGGTTTTGGACCTCTACTAAAATGAAAGCCAACAAGAGTAAAATGGAAGGCCACCAAAAACAAAAACAAAAAGCACAAATCAAAAGACCCCAAATGCTAAAAATCAAAAACACCATAAATGCCCATTGTACAAGACTATCTAAGGTAGGCAGCCTGGGAAGGTAATGTCCTGGAAGCCATTGGGGGAAAGGGTGGGTAGAAAATGGATAAACAGTTGACAGGGATATACAAAGGCTGCCTACTTAGAGTGAGTCATTAGATCAAATGACATCTCTTTCAATTCGTAGATGTTATGATTCTATGTTTCCCTAAATATCCAATGGTTATTTTTTTATGAATAGGAGTGATCCTGAGAAACTTACATATACCTTTTTTTTTTTTTTTTTGCAGTACTAGGGGTTGAACCCATGGCCTTGCGCTTGCATGCTCTGCAAGTGCTGGACCACTGAGCTGCACCCCCAGCCCATGTGTTTTTTGTTTTTTTTTTTTTACTTTTTGAGACAGGGTCTCACTAAATTATGCAGACTGCCTCTGGTCTTGAACTTGCGATCCTCCTGCCTCCGCCTCCTGAGCCGCTGGGATTACAGGCATGCACTGCTGTGTCTGGCTCATACCAAATATTTTTGCAAATAATTACATAAATTATTTCTATCAGCATAAAAGTGGTCCTTGCCAGCTGAGTTCCATGGCACATACCTGTAATCCCAGCAACTCTGGAAGCTGAGGTAGGAGGATCTCAGGTTCAAGGCCAGAGGCATCTTGTGCAATTTAGCAAGACCCTGTCTCCAAAAACATGAGGGAGGGCCTGGCTCAGTGGTGGAATGCTTTCCTAGAATGCTAGAGGCCTAAACCCTCAATACTCCCCCACCCCCCAAAAAATCCTTGTTTTTAATACTTTGTTTTAGGCACTGTCAGTATCAGTGCATTGGCTTGTATTGAGTAACTGTTGTTTCCTGTTTGTTTTGAAAAATAAAATACCAGAAGAATTGCTGAAGAAAATTTAATTTTATTCAACAGTCAGGAATCATGATGTTAGAAAATTCTCCCATGATAGTTAATAGTAATAATGGCTGACAATATTAAGTGCTTACTGCTTCCAGACACTATTTCAATTGTTTTGCATGAAAATGCTGCTTTGTGTAATACACAAACCTATAAGTGAATATTATTATTTGCATTCTATGAGGAGAAAACTGAAGTCCAAAAAGGTTGACATAACTTGCTCATATCACACATCTGTTAGTGATAGAAAGTGGAGTCTAACTCAGTCAATTTGACTCTAGATCCTGTGCTCTAAATCACAGACCCTACTGCTAGAAAATATCTGCACCCCATCCTAACTTGGTGTATATGTATTTCAATATGTATACGTCACTGTACAGATTCCTAAGAGGTGAAGTTAACATATAAAGATGGGAATGCTGATTATTTTTCTCTTAAAATGTTATAATGGTGATAACAGCTTTCATTTTACCTTTCCAGCACGTTTAAGTTCTTGTTTATCCTTGTTGGCAAATCCAGTCACTGCTGTGGTTTCAATCATTCCTGTTAGAGCAAGTACTGGAGCAATACTTAGAATCAAGAGTGTCATCTCCCATCCATATACAAAAGAAATGATAGCTGATAGTCCCATGCTAATTGCATTTTGTGTTAAGACACCAATTCTTGAAGTTGTTGCCTATAATGAGACATGTTTTTTGGGAAAAAGCCAGTTAACTTTAAATTGACAAGAATTCCTTATAATTTTCCATAAAATAAGGTAGGCTTTTTTTTTCAAGGATTTATACTTAGATTTAAACTTGGAAGCAATATTTAGAGATTAAATATGACATGTGTTTTTTAAAATGCCCTAGATTAAGGAATTATTATTTTTCAGTTTTCTGTCTTAGGTCTAATATTGCGGTGTTCGTGTGAATTAGCATTTAGCTTACTGGAATACCGTAAGATAGAAGGCAACACAGAAACATACTGTGTTCCTGTCGGAACATACTATCTGAAATTAAATATGGCCTGTTGAAAGGGAGGCTTCTATGTTGTTCTGAGAGCTCTCTTTAAATAGTTCTGCAGGATTTTGCACTCCAATCCAAGTTACAAGTTTTTAAATTTATTTTTTATCTTTATTTATTTTTGCTGTACTTGGGTATTAAGTCCAGGTCTTTGCACATACTTTACAATACTTTACCACTGAGCTGCAACCTTAGCCCATTTTAATTTTTATATTGTGATGGGATCTCACTAAGTTATGCAGGCTGCTTCTGGCTTCAAATTTGAGATCTTCCTGCCTCCACTTCCCAGGTCCCTGGGATTACAGGTGTGTGCCACTGTGCCCAACCCAAGTTAAGTGTATTGAAAGTTGAAGTTATAGGAATTTTTTGGCTTCTCAGTGATATCTACACAGTGTACACCTATATATGTATAGTCGTAACCACATCTCATCTCTTTAACCCTGAGTTATAAACTCTTCAAGAAAAGGTGATGTTTGAAAGCGGCAGAATCATAGTTACTGTTAAAAAAAATAAAGTCCAGTCAGTTAAGCATTTTTTAGTTTACTATTTATAAAGTTGTGGCCTTACCTCCTGAGAATTTTATGGAAAAATAAATATTTTAATAATTATTATGATCAAAGTGCCATTTTACATACATGCATAATAGACATGTACTTCGCATTTAAGTAATGGGAAAAGTTGATTTGAATTATGTATATGACTTCTTTATGAAGGGTTTCATATTGTATTTCAGAGTAAAAAGGAAGATAAATTGTATTTTAGCTTACGTATATACTAAAATTTGATCTAATTCATCTTTAAAATTCTAAAGCAAATTGTTAATTTCTATTCTGATAAAAATTTTTGCCTTATGGAATATGTAAAAACAAGATTTTTGTGTATTTCTGCTACATTCACCTTTCAAATGAATCCTCTCTACCATTGAAGATATAATCATACAAAGACCATAACTCAAGTCATCTGAGTTCACGCTTGGTGCCCTTTGGAGTACAGTGATTTGTGCTAAAGAGGAAAGAGTTGATATGGAAAGGAGACTAATGTGGAGATGAAAGAGTAGGATGGAAGGGAAGGTAGATTAAAGGAGAGACAAAATAGCAGAAAGAATGAAAACAAGTGTTATTAATCATATTTCCATACTACAGTTGTAGCTACTGTGTAAAGGTGGTCAAAGAATAGCCAACATTTATTGAACACTAAATAAACATTCTGTCTTCACTATGTTATTTAATCTCCTAACAATGCTAAGAGATAGTTACTATCACTATTCTGATAATACAGATGAGGAAACAGAGGTAGAGACAAAATAACTTGCCCACAGTCACACAGCTTGTAACTACAGGATAAAAAATTCTTTGTTCTCCTGATACCCTATCACCCTGCATAATCAAGGATGATTTCTTATAAACAAGACCATTCTTTCTAATAATCAAAAGGAGAAAATTAAGCCAGGTGCACGAGGCAGGAGAATTCCAAATTGCAGCAATTTATCAAAGTCCTGTTTCAAAAAACAAAAACAAAAACAAAAACACTCTTCACCCCGAAAAGTAGGAAAAAAATCATAAAATTAACAGTTGACACATGACCGCTAGACTTCATTCAAGTTTTGGAAATTGTCTTAATCATATCTTTTATAGCAAAAAGATATCCATTTCAGAATCACATTCTCCATTTACTTACTATGTCACTTTAGTCACTTTGAGTTTGATGATCCTGACCTTGACCGTTTTGAAGATTGTAGCCCAATTATTTGATGGAATGTCTGTCAGTTTTAGTTTTCTGATATTTCCTCATGATTAGATTCAGATTATGCATCTTTGGCAGGAATATTACAAAAGTGATTCTTGTTCTCACTTCATCTTATCAGGTAGCACATAATTTTGATTGGTTCTATTCTGGTGGTGGTCACTTTTATAATTAAGGTGGTGTCTTGGAGTCTTCTCCATTATGAAGTTATTATTTTTTCCATTGTTAATAAATGTTTTGAGGTGAAGTACACTGAAGCTATGTCAACATACAATTTCTCATCAAACTTTCAATTTATTTATTGTGGTACAGACTACTGCTTTCTGAATTCCCTCAAGTAATTTATAATCTACTACTATAATTGCTTATTTTGATACTTAAATTATCACAGGTACAGCCAGTGGAAGTTTAAAGTTGTCTTTGTTGTCCTTTGACATGTCTTTATTAGTCTGAATGTGTTCTTGTTTTCTGACACAAAAAGATTTTCCAAATTCATGTTGTACTATCTCTGCCATGCAGCTGAATTCAATAATTTCTTCAAAAATCTCTGGTTCCTTTTAGCAAAGAATGTTATTTAGCTGTCAAGATATGAATCTAGTTGTGTTCATTATTATTGGGTGTGAATGTGAGCACCTGTGTGTAGATGCATGCACACATTTCCATCTATATTTATTTCATCTTTTTTGGGGGTGGTACTAGGGGTTGAACCCATGGCCTACCACATATTTTGCAAGTGCTCTACCACTGGGCTGCACCCCAGACCATTTTTTATTTTTTATTTTGAGTCAGGGTCTCAGTAAGTTACACAGCTTGCCTCTGGCCTCAAACTCACAATCTTCCTGTTTCCTCCTCCTGAGTCACTGGGATTACAGGTGTGCACACCTCTCCTAGCTTACTTCTTTATCTTTTTATATTTCTTCAAATCCATGGGTCATATCAATACGAGGCTACAAGTTTACTTCCAGTTTCTCCCTTTTCTATATTTGTTATCCACTTTTTCACAAGTGAGAAGCCTGGTTCTGGTTTTCTTTAATAGATTGTTTTCTGTAATTAATTTCTCCATATGCAACCAAACTGCTATCAGAGTCCCTGCCTCTCTCCGGCATGAACACCATCATCACCTTGCTCTGCCTCTGCTTCTCCACACTGGTTTGCTACAATACCAGGAGCCCAACTCATCATATCTGGGCTCCAAAACCCTTCCCTTCATCCCACACTGATGCAGGGACAGGACTTTCGGTCACTGTTTCGTAGTAGTATTGAATTGAAAGATTAAGGATATTCATTAAAGTATGCACTTTGAGTATGATATTTATTTCCTTTTTTTGCACTTCATAAGTTGGTCTCACTGAGTAAAGGCCTAAGAAGCAGTATCAAGTTAGAATAAGATGTGGAATCATTATGGTGTAAGGTAACATAAAAGGAACTCTAAAATATTTTTCAATAAATAGAACTATCTTAATAATTGCCTTATAAGACCTACTTGTTTTATAGTCTTTCACTGGACACATGACACTTAGGTAATAAACTAAAATGTTAAGTTGGGTTGAAAAAATGGGGCCTCATTGTTTACATAGAAACAAAGTTATAATCACACTCTCATATATCTGATCATGAAAATATGACCATTGGAAAATTGAAGATAATGTTAAAATTTACTCCTTTTAGACATAAATATTTACACATACCAGATTAGGATTATTATGTGCACAAAGTTTTGTATTCTGTTTTTTTCCTTTACGTTATACTGCAAGATTTCTTTTTTCTCAGATCATTAAATATTTTTCAACAAATATTTGAATTACTTCCATTTTGGGTGGGATTTGGGGACTGGGTCTCACTGTATAGTCCAGGCTGGCCTCAAACTTGAGATTCTCTTCCCTCAGGCTTCCTAATACTGCTATTGCAGGCCTGCACTACCACACTCAACTACTTCCAATTTTTCACTATCAAAAATCAATAATGAACATCTTTGTGCACAACATTTGTACTCATCTCTTATTTCCTAATGTTAAATTCCTAAATGGAATTCTTATTAAAGGACATACACTCTTGGTAGGTATTATCAAATTGCTTTTCTGAGAGATTATATAAATTTTTAGTAACCTACCCCAAATTAGTTTGGAAATATAACCGGTAAGAAAATTATAGTACATATGGAGGAACGACTAACATAAGAAAATGGAAGGAAACTAGTACAGAATTTTTTAAACAAAATTCTATATAGAAGAGCTTCTGTTTCTGGCCAAGGTGGAGTACCAGAGATTTATCTTCCCATATAAAACAAACAAAACTCAGACAGAATACATGAACCAATGGTTTTTAAGACACTGGACATAAGACAACTGAGGTAGAGATGGCAAACAAACAGGGTGACTGCATTACCTTACTCCCTTGAAAGAGTTTCCAGGTAGCAAAGTTAAGGAGGATGAACTGAAGCAGAGCCCAATAGACTCCTTGAGCATGAGGAGTCCAAGTCAGAGATGCAGCACAGAATATTAAAGAGGAGAGAGGTCCACAGAAAGATTAATCAGGGTATCTGCAGAGGTTCTTCCCTGAGTATTCATCTGAGCAGTGCATGCATGTGAGGATTGGGAATAGTACCTGGTCACACTAGCCAGACTAGAAAACCTTAGTATTTGCAGGTCTTTGGTGGAGTGTAGTCTTGGTAGTAGGCTCCAGTCCTGCTCAACAAATTCTAAAATTTATATCTGGATCAAGTAAACTGTTCCCAGGTAATTTAGCTGCATTCCAGAAAAAACTCAAGAATATTTATAGAAATATAAAAATATTTAGCACCAAAATTGTTAAATTCACATGTAGTATCCAGTCAAATATTACAAGATATGCCAAAAAGTACCAAAATAGGATAAAGAGTAATTAGTTGGAACAACCCAGAACTAACAAAATGTTAGGAATGCTGCACCATTTCACTTATACATGCAGAATCTGAAGAAGTCAAACTCATAGAAACAAAGTAAAGTGGTAGTTACCAGAGACTAGAAGTTGGGAAGATTGAGGATATGTTGGTCAAATGGCACAAAATTTCATTTAGACAGAAGGAATAAGTTTGAGAGTTACTGTACATTGTGGTGACTATACTTAATAATATACTGCATATTTGAAAATTGATAAGAGAGTAGATTTTATGTGATATTAGGCTGGGATTTAGCTCAGTTGGTAGAGCGCTTTGCTGCAGTCTCTGAGGTCCCGAGTTCAATTCCCAGCACCGCAAAAATGGGAGAAGGACCTGGCAATCCACTCCCAAGGCAATCTCGAAACAGTCAGCCATTGAAAACCCTATGAGGGTCGCTATGAGTTGGATACCGACTCAACGGCACCTACCAACAACTACAACATAACAAAAATAAGTATATAAGGTAATGCACATGTTAAATAGCTTGAGTTATCTGTTCCACAATGTTTATAATATCAGAACATAATTTGTACACCATAAATATATACAAGGCTTTTTTGTTAATTAAAAGTTATTATCAATGTATACCATATATTTAAAAAGTCAAGAGATAAGGAAAATATATAAAAGACTCCTATCAAAATTCTAGAAGTGAAAAATATAATGTCTGAGATGAAAAATACGTGAGATATTAAAAGAAAAGATCATTGGTTTTGAAGACATTGGAATAAAACTATTCAAAATAAATACAAAAAATGCATTGGTGAGCTGAGTAGGTAGAATGTATAGAAGGTACAATTTCCAGCAGCCTAATAATGGTGTAGTTGGAGTCTCTGAAAGAGAGGATGGAGACTAGGGTGACAGAAAAAATATTTGAATAATCAATGACCAGAAAATTTTCCAAATTTAGTGAAACCTATTAGCTCACTGAGATTACCAGTGACCACCAAGCACAAGAAATAAATTGGAAACAATATCAGAGCCTATCAAAATTTCAAAGTCAGTGACAGAAAAATTTAAAAGCAACGAATGAAAAAAGAAATAAGTACAGAGGGAAATAAAAAGATGGATATGACAGATACTTCACTGAAAAAAATACAAAGAAGAATGTAGAGCAACATCAACTTACTGAATGGAAAATCAAACTTATCACTCTCAAATTATACACCCAGGGGAAATAAAGTTCAAAAGCAAAGGTGAAATAAAGACTTTTCAGGCATGTGAAAGTCAAAATAATTAATCACCTTCAGATCTGCAATACAAAAAATGTGAAAGATGACCTGGAGGCAGAATGAAAATGATACCCATGGAAATATGCACTTAGAATATGGAATGAAGAAACAAAAAATGTTAACTACATGCATAAATATATGACTTTTTATATTTATTTAAATTTCTTTAGGAGACAAGCGGCTATTAAAAATAATGAAGTGTTGAGTTTACTACATATATATAAGGAAACTATGGCAATAGCAAAGACTAAGAGGAAACATGGACACTATTATAAATTTCTTATATTATAAGTTGACATGGCATACTATTTGAAGGTTGACTGTGATAAGTAAAATATGTATCCTATAAACCCTCAGGGGCTGGGATTTAGCTCAGTTGGTAGAGCACTGTGCTGCAGTCTCTGAGGTCCCAAGTTCAATTCCCAGCACCTCAAAAATGGGAGAAGGGCCTGGCAATCCACTCCCAAGGCAATCCCGAAACAGCCATTGAAAACCCTATGAGGGTCGCTATGAGTTGGATACCGACTTGACGGCACCTAACAACAACAACAACAACATAAACCCTCAAGTACCCACTAAAATAATAAGATAGAATTACAGCTAGTAATGCCACTTTCTTTGCCAAAAAGGTGATAAAATAGGACAATGCAGAATTTTAACTCAAAAGAAGGCAGAAAAATAGGAAAAGTATACAGAATAAATGGGATAGAAAACAAATAACAATATGAGAAGTTTAAACCTAATAATGATAATCATGGAAAATAAACATGGTATGAATACCCAATTAAAAGAAAACTATATGCTGTCTATAAGAATCATACTTTAAGTGCAAAGATAAAAATAGCTTAAGTATATAAGGGCATTGTGCATTTGGATTTCTTTTGTAAAATGCCATTTGAAGTCTTTTTGTGGATTTCTTTATGGTATGGGTCAGGAACTATGGATTCCAGACCCTTTACCTATTTTTGTATTGCCCATAAGGTCAAAATGGTTTTTATATTTTTAAGTATTGGAAAAAAATGAGAGAAGAATAATATTCTGCATCATGTTAGGTAAATGTACTACCATTGAACCACAACCCTAGCCCCATGGTTTGCATCATGTAAAGTTGTGTTCATTTCATATTTCAGTGTCCAAAAAATAAAGTTTTATTGGAATAGTCACACCCTTTTTCTTTACTTATTATTTATGTCTCTCCTAGGCTCCAGTGATGGAGTTGAATAGTTGCTAGGGAAACCATATGTGCCACTGTAGTCATTTTATATTGGTGTTCAGTATGTTATACATGTCAGTGATGTAGGTACAATTTTTGATAGCATGTTGAGTACCACTGTATTGTTATACTGTGACATTTTATCTTAGCTTTTAAATTTACAATTGCATATCCATTATCTTGAATCCATAAAGGAACTGTCATGCTTTAAAGGTAGAAAGTATTATGAATTATTTTATGTTCTATATAGATGATACAGAATTTTTGTATGTCATGACGTCATGTTGTTGTTGTTGTTAGGTGCCGTCGAGTCGGTATCCGACTCATAGCGACCCTCATGGGGTTTTCAATGGCTGTTTCGGGATTGCCTTGGGAGTGGATTGCCAGGTCCTTCTCCTATTTGTACGGTGCTGGGAATTGAACTTGGGACCTCAGAGACTGCAGCGCAGTGCTCTACCAACTGAGCTAAATCCCAGCCCCTCATGATGTCATATAGTGCTAAAAATTACAACATATATAAACGTTACCAGACAGAACACTTATTGTAATATTCCCAATTCATAGGAAAGCATTCAGAAAAATTAGAAAATTTAAAATAGACTATCTTAGCAGGGTATCTTCCCAAAATTAAGATGTGAAAATGAGGCTGAAACCAAAGTAATTTTCCAAATGGCTCATTTATCACCAAGTAAAGAAAGTTGTTTGTGGATAATGAGTTAAACTACATTTCATTGTAGAGTGGAAGAAAGGTGTTCAGACTGCATACCTTATATAAGATTGTTGTTGTTGTTAGGTGCCGTCGAGTCGGTATCCGACTCATAGCGACCCTCATAGGGTTTTCAATGGCTGAGTGCTTTGGGATTGCCTTGGGAGTGGATTGCCAGGCCCTTCTCCCATTTTTGTGGTGCTGGGAATTGAACTCGGGACCTCAGAGACTGCAGCGCAGCGCTCTACCCACTGAGCCAAATCCCAGCCCTTATATAAGATTATTAGCCATTTAATTAGAACAGTTGCTCAGAGTTGAAGACATTGGATCCAACCCCAATAGTCAATTAAAAAATAGATTATTTTGATAGCTGGGCATGGAGGCACACACCTGTAATCTCAGCACTCAGGAGGGAGGCTGAGGCAGGAGGATCATGAGTACAAGGCGAGCATGAGCTACATGGGGAGATCTTTCAAAAAATAATTTATTCCTGGTTCATGATGGGTTGACATATATTTATGATACTGCTTTTTTTTTTTTTTGAGAAGTTCTTGTTATGTAGCCCAGACTAGCCATGAATTATACTCTTTCTGCCTCAGCCTCCTCACTGCTGGAATTACAAGCATGTGCCATTATACCTAGTCTTTTTTTTTTTTTTTTTTTGAGGAACCACCATGTTTGAAGTAACTGATAAGTTAGATGTTGTTGAATAGTCTCTGTGGAAAAAGTATAGCTGAGAATATTTTAAAAGAACTTGAGAGCATACTAAAAGTGGAATGTGCTAGGATGTATTATAAATGTGGTAGTGAAAATATTTGTGAGTAGAAAAAATACTAGTTGGACAAACTTATAAGAGCTTGTGAAAATGTAAAATATTTAAAGCTTACTGTTCTTCATTGTTATTCACCAATATTATTTTGTGGGAAGTAACTGAATTTATCATGGCTTTGGACATTGGCTTTTGCTGTAGATTTGATAATCTTTCTTAATTAACTCAACCTAAAACTGCAGGAGAAAACAGTAATTATATGCCAACTTTAAACTGGGGAAAGTCCTTTTAATAACTACTAACATTGTTTGAGTCAAAAGTGATGTCAAGCTATTTTATATACTTCCCATGTCAAAAAGTGAAATCAAGAATGAAGTCAACATTGTCCAGGTAATAATATCCTAGTACAAACTAATACCTCATTGGGCTCTTGGAAATAATAAGTGAGATAAATATTTATGATCTCTTGGGGCAACATAATTATAGTTCTGATGAGAAGAGTTCTTGGCACTAGCTTTGGCTCTATTAGTGGCATATAAAGTGTATACAGTGGTGTCAACAACACATTCTGTGGATGGAAATAAGTGAGACCCTTTGTTGATGAGAGGGTTACTAAAATATATAGAAATAATAATTTTGTGGAATCTAGTCTCCAAAATAATCTAAAATGGTTTTATTCCTTTACTAAAACTACCTATTACACAGAAAATAGTCTGTTGACAGATGCACTGGCGATAAGCCATTACCTTGGGCTAAAACAATACCACTTAAATTGGTTCTATTCATTCAACTATTCTAGGAAGTGTGTTATCCTATGACTGTATTTCATGAACATGTTTTTTTTATCATGACTCTCAAAGTATCAGAGCTTATAAAAATGGCCAGAAGCATATATTTTTGGTCATTATTTAAAGGTTTCAAACCAAAATATATTATTATTAAGGAGCTACTTTATGAATGTTCACTCTCATACATGTGATAAAACGTAACTGAAATTACCTGATAAAGAAACTCGGATGAATATGATTTAGTTAAGTTCATATGATAGAACTATAGCCCCCCAAATTATTTCCTGATTCATCTCTAGTCTAGAGTGTCTTTGTGAAATACCAGGTGGTGGACAAGTAGGACTGGTAAATAATTCTTAGTTTGATAGGATGCATATCCATTCAAATTGGACATGAATTCACCCATATATGGAAAAGGAAAGGTTTATATGAATTACATGTGCATGGACTCCATCTCACTCTTCTTTGGTCGTTTTACTTTTTAAGTTCAATAAATTCAAAGTCTCCATGACCCAACTATTTATTCTCTAGCTATTTCTTGTAGTTCAATGAAAATGGTCCCCAGAAATTAGTATTAGATAAGCACTAATTGCAATAAGAAAGTTTCAAGTGATCAAGTGGTGTTAGTCAGATGCTTATAAAGAATCAGGCTGATTGGAGTGTGGGGTGGTGGTGCATGCCTGTGATCCCAGCAGTCAGGAGGCTGAGATAGGAGGACCAAGAGTAAAAGACCAGCCTGAGCTACATACCAAGAACCTGTCTCAAAGACAAAACAGAAGTTAGGCCAAACAATATTCTCATTAACGTCTCTCAATCAGAGACAACACTATTTATTAGAAACAAGAAATTAATTTAAGGATGGTAATGTTGGCCTTTTAGTACTACTTTGGTTTTTCACTTGAAGCAAATACTTACTGAAAGAGATGTTTCACATATAAACTATAGCTGCTGGTAAGAATGCCTATTTCATTCAAAAGAGTCTTGAAAGATTTGAAAGGTAGTAAAATAATATTAGCATAGTATAGAAAAATAGTAAATTTTATGGAATGGGGATTTGAATGGAATTATAGGGGTTGATATTTCAGCCTAGAGGTGTAAACCCTAGAATTCTAAATGAATTCCAGTCATTCAGATAATTCTATTGCATTATGGAGATGAATGCTTTGCTCATTGTTTGACTCAAGTGAAATTTTGCCCATCAATTTTTTTCCATTTATGCCGATATAATTGGGCTTCTTAGCCCTATTTGAAAAATTTAAATACTATCTAATGAAATTCTAGAACCTTACCATCAAAAATAACAAAAAGAATTTCATGAGGAAAGGAAGATGCCCTGCCCCTTTCCTCTTGATCTCTTTGTCCATCGTAAGATTAGTTTTCCCAACCAAAATGTATGCATGTGAATAGTCACAACTGTAACCAAATTGTTCTATTTTCTGATATATAAATTTGTCCTTGGTGGTATATATTAAACAAAGAGGTCATGCAAAAGTCACAAAAATTAGAATAGTTGCTGTGTCCTGTGAAAATAAACTCTAAAAAGAAACATGCAATTCTGATGGGTGGTTTAATAGGTTGATAACTTGTTGCTCTTGTAATAATGCTATAATTGATATTTCAATATTTCTAAATAGAGTAGCAAATACTTTTAAGTTATTTTTGTCATTCAGCAGTGGATCATTGGTACTTTTCTCCCACATGCATGCTAAGGAAAAAGGAAAGCCTATAATTTTGCTAGTGTTCTTATTCTAACAAAGAAACTAAAAACTTTATCTCACTTAAAAGTGAGAGATCATGTTCTGCACCCCTTTTCTCAGTGAGAATTGAAATCCCACTTGTTTTATAAAGGTTAACTTTATTAAAATAATTGGAAGAAAATTAATAAGTTATTATTGTTTTTGTGGTAGTTGGGGGTTGAACTCAGGACTCCTTTCATCCTTTGCACACACTCTACTACTGAGCTGTACCCCCAGCCCATTTTTCACTCTTTTTATCTTGAGACAGGGTCTCACTAAATTACACAGGCTGCCTCTGTCCTTGAACTCCCAATCCTCCTGTCTCTGCCCCTTGAGTTGCTAGGATTACAGATGTGCACCACTGCAACCAGCTTAATAAATTATCCCTTGCACACTACCCTACTCACACTTAAGTGTGACTTCCATGTACATTCTGCTGGTCAGTGTGTCACTGATTTTGAATATGAAGCATAAACATTTTGCTTACACATAACATGACTGGTCATGATCACACATATCTGTTTAGCTGGATCTGTATAACTCCTAGCACAGAATTATTTCCAGAGGTACACAGTAATCTAAATTGTTAAACATTGTTTTAAATAAGATCTTAATCTGTGGGGTAAGGAGAAAACTAAACTTTCTTCTTTTACTAAACTTTCTGGAGACAGGTATGGTGGTGTAAGTCTGTTTTCCCAGGACTCAGAAGGCCAAGGCAGGAGGATCTCAAATTTGAGGCCATCCTGGGACACATAGTGAGACCCCTTCTCAATAAATTCTGAGGAGGGTGTGTTTTCTTTCATTTTGTTACATTTCCTTGTCTTACTATTTCATTCTCAGTTCCTTTCTCTGACTAATTATTTGTATCTTCTTTAGTCCTCTATTACATGTGCTAACACTTGTTTATTTTGTGGTAAAAATATGCAGATCTCAAAGCCTTCCTCATATCTTTCCCTAAGGGTTCTCTATTAGCCATGAGACTCCCAGTCTCCTTCATGATGTGGGTCATCTCATCATAGTTCACATATAGGCACAAACACACATGTGTAGGTGTACATGTGCAGACCTCATACTTGCACTCTGTAAAAATGAAGACAATGTACATACCCCTTGAATTTGTGCTATATCTATGGCTAGTGTTGTTGTCAAGGCTCCCGTGCTATTTTCTTTATCATCAAACCAGGCAATATCCTAGAGGAAAAGGGAATGAACATATGGTTATCAAAAACATTCTCCTCTGATTTGTGATTTTGCTATAGTAAATTAGAAGACATTTACCTGCCTCCTCACTTGTCGGTACTTAATCCCTTTAAAGCACTATGGATCAATTGGCTTTTGCCTCTTATTTCACAAAGGTCTATATTTAGGTAAAACTGAAGAATGTATGCCAAACAGTTTGAATTCATTACTATATTACAATATTGCAGAGGAATCAGTGTTAAAAATAGCTATTTGGAACCATCAGGTAATTGGCAATTTTACTCCACAAATAGTTTGTGAGGGGCAGATTCTATTTAAATATTAATTTAGAAAATTTTCAGGGCTCTTTACCTAATATGACTAGTGATAAAAAGTCTATCTCCCTTCTTTAGGATCCACATAGTCAAGATTTTACCTAACACTTTATGTTAGCATCTAAATCATAAAAGCATTAGGCATTATGATATGCCAAAGAAACAAAAGGTTGTAAAACTTTTGTAGCCAAGAAACATGCAATCTGAAGAAGATAGTAAAAAATACAAGGAATAAAGGCATAATGTAAGAAACAATTTCATTTTCAATAGCTAATAGAGTGCTTCTTAGCACTTCTCAGCCTGAGGAATTCTGATTTCCTTTTATCAGCTATTGCATGTTTCCTCCCACTTACTGAAACCACTTCTATCTATGGTGGATTAAAATCATGTGAAGATTGTCTCTAAAAATTGGTTTATTTTTAGTTAGTCAAGAACAAAATAACTGTGGGCTTACTGCAACCCAGCCAGGACTCTGAGCCTAGGTTACGTTCTGCTGTCAATTAAGGAAACAAAAGCAAAACAGATTGAGGGATGTGCATTAATCATGCTGCTGTGTTAGAAGAAAGCTCTGGTGGAGGTATATAGCAGGAACCAGGGTGGGCATGAGCAAGGCATAGTAGCACTGTTTTGTGGAGCTACTGCCTTGGGAAGGTGTCCCAATGGATTTAAGGTCCTACCTGCCCCAAAACCATCTCACAGAAATCACAATCTGCACTGCATAGTAGCCACTTTGAAAGCAGAGCCTTAGTAAGAGCTGAACGTATTGTGAATACTCAGAAGCAACAATTAACTGTAGTACTGTTCTAATTCTTGAACTAGAAGTCATTACTTGCTTGTTATTGTATAGTCCCTTTCCTCAAATTAAGAGATATCTATTTTCTAATTGAGTCTGCAGTCATAGCCCTGTGGCATCTGATCCCATCAGATCTCAGAAGCTAACCAGGTTTGGACCTGGTTAGTCCTTGGATGGGAGACCACCTGGGAACACCAGGTGCTGTAGGCTTGGGAGAAGGATCTGGCAACTCACTCCCCAAAATCAATCTGCCATTGAAAACCCTATGAACAGCAGAGAAGCACTGACAATAGTGTTTCACCTGTGGTATTTAGGGTTGCTATGAGTCGGATACCGACTCGACGGCACCTAACAACAACAATTTCCTAATTGTTTCTAGATTTCAACATGACATGGAATGCACAAAGAATTTTTAAGTACAATATAAACTAAAAATACAGAAAAAGAATCTAATGAGTATTACATTCCTGATTTTTTTTTTTTTTTTTTTTTTTTGCGGTACTGGGGTTTGAGCCAGGGGCCTTGCACCTGCATGCTCTGCAAGTGCTGGACTACTGAGCTGCACCCCCAGCCCATTTTTTTTTTCTTTTCAAGACAGGGTCTTGCTAAGTTACCCAGACTGCTTCTGGTCTCAAACTTGCGATCCTTCTGCCTCCACCTCGAACATTCCTGATTCTATAGTCACTTGCTACACTATACAGTGTATAGGATCCCAATGTGACCAGTCTAAGTCATGCTATGTTCTATCAGCAAGATGTCTAAAATTGCTTTTCACAAGTCAGCAATTGTGCACTCTAGGGATTGTTTTCTTGTACAGGCATTATATGTCAAAACATTTAACAGATTTTCTGGAATTTAGCTGATATTGAGTAAAAATTAGCTTGCTTTCCCTCTTCCTGATGGTGAAATAATTATAAGTAAGACTATCAGGCTTTTTGATATATTTTTCCCCTACCAGTAATTCTACTGGAAATAAAAACTAATATCACGCTATAATAAATGCTTGACATGTGTTTTCTTATTTAGTTGTCACAACAACCTTATGAGGTAGGTACTATGATAATCCACATTTTATAAATTAGGAAACTGAAGTACTGAGAGATGAAGTGACTTGCCCAAAGTCATAAAGCTGGCAAGGGCTGAGGTCAGGATTTGAACCTCAGCAACTAGAGGCTGCAGTTCTTAAGTAATTATGTTGTTCTGCCTCTTGTCCAACTGAAGCATTATGGTTCAGTTTCATTTCCTATTTCTGTGGCTTCAGGACATAGTACCTCTTATCTTTTGGAAGTAGCTTAAGTACTTTTGAGGACTTCTAAGCTTATGACTGAAAGATCCTCTTCTTCCAAGAAGCTCTAGCCAATTTAATTTAGAGAGAAATGGGCAAAAATAAACTACTTAATCTCTTCAAAAACCCCACAGCTCTAGAGGTCAATATTTACCACTAAGAAATATAAATTTAGCTTTGAAACCCAATGAACAATAAATTATTTACAATCATGGGAGTTAGCAATGAATAGAATAATTTTTTCAGTGGAAAGGATTTTAAGTAATCACATGAAATACAGTTTTATACCTACTAAAAGACCACACCTGATTCTATAAATACTTCTACCTCAAATGATACTTCAACATGGTAATAAAAAGTCCTGCAAGCCTCAGCATATTTTCTGAGCCATAAAAGTCTTATCTTAGAGCAAAAACCATGTAGTAAGAGTTAGGTAAAACTGCATATGAGAAACTTCCCTTTCTATGTGGTTATTAAGTAAAATTGTGAAGATACTTACAAAGAAAAGCTAAATATACCACACTCTTCTTCCAATTTTAAAAGGCAAACGTAAGAAGCAAAAAGAATGCTGAAGGCTGATGATGGAAAACAAGTAATATCCTAAAAGGAATTGAGTTGAACTTACAAGGGAAATTTAATAACATTTTTTAAATAGTGCATGGTTTCTGTGTATATTTGAATATTTTTTGAAGGACCAAGTTTATGGCTTATAGACTAGAGCATTCTTATCATCAGAGGCTATTTTATCAAGAATGTTACTATGTTAGTGTTCACATAGCTAATGTTAGAAAAAAGATTAACGTCTGGTATTAAGCACCAAAATATTAGATTAACAATAGCTCCACTGGTTAAATTGGCTCATAGCCTTGATATTCTTCCACTAAAAACATTTTGTGAACAGAAGTTCAAGGTAATACTTGGAAAACATTAAAACCTGTATTCTTCTGTATAAAAATATCCAGCCATTCGGGAAACATTTAAATTTCTAGAAACATAAATATCCTTGAACAGGGAAAAACAGGAAGTGATGAAGCAAAAAGAAAAAAAAAACAAGTAGAAATTGTCAATAAGTGTGAAATATAGTAGTCATTAGTCTTACCTTCATAAAAGATTTGAGATGAGAACAAAAGGTGTTAATAAATTAAAAAATATAAATTGAGCATGAGAAATACATGCAGGGGTTCAATCAATCTATGATTCTACAAGTAGATTTTTTTACTTTCTAGATTAGGGAGTATCTCATTGGTGGAGCAAAAATCTGAGACAAGATCTGTCTGAGCAGAGAATGTGACAAGGGTACCAACTGCTCCAGATCCTTAAGTTACTATGTGAAACCTCCAGCTGTCTTCATTGAATTTTGTATCTTGCAGTTCCCTGAGAGTGCAAAGACTGAAATGTTGTTACATGGCAGCCTTCAGCATACTATTCCTAAAAGTCACAAGATGTAAAAATCAGTTATGGCAACTCAGCTGGAGTGACACTAACTGTTTCTGAAAAGTAATTACCCTGGCAGGAAGCTATTTGTTCCTGCTCTGTGAGCTTTGGTGACAGAAAGTGAGGTAAAGGGCTCCAAAAGATTATTGGCTTTCAGGGTAACACAATCCACTTCAGCTTCATGAAAGAATTTTAGAGTGCCAATCTGAGACATTCCTGCCATTTGTCAATAAGACTCATTCTCAAGATTACTACTCGATCCATCTAGTTTTAGTTATTTCATGGGTGTGATTGATCATCTATATGAAGCAGGAAGATCTGCCAGCTAGAATGATGTTATCTGAGTTCAGGACTCTTTCCATGAGGGCAGATAGACTGATTGCTTTAAGAAGAGTGGAGTGAAAAAAATTAAATTGGTTCATGGATAAGAACTAGAGAAGTTATCAACTCCTTTCCTTGAAATACTGTAGTTCTTATCTCTCCTCTTTAGCTTTATTTCCATTCCGGGAACACTACATGATGCATTAAAAGAAAGATATTTGTTAAATTTAATGCAATGAACAGATGTGGACTCCAAGTCCTTGTTTTTTTTATAAGTTTTACCTTTGAACATGACAATTTTGGTGTCAGTTTCTTTTTCTTTTTTCTTTCTCTCTCTCTCTGTTTTTTTTTTTTTTTTTTTTGAGACAGAGTATCCTAGTCCAGACTGGTTTGAAACTTGCTCTGTGGCCCATGTTGGCCTTAAACTTGCCCCTCTGCCTGCCAAGTGGTGGGATTATAGGCGTGCATCACCACGGCTGGCTATAAACATCACAATTTTAGATCTGGTTTTGTTAGGAAAATATACTGTAAGAATTCTGATGTCAAATTTTTGTTGCTTATAATAAAAACAAACATGCTTTTTCAGTGATCGGAAGGAAAGACTGTGAAAAAATGACTTGAGAAAGAAAGACTGGAATATTTTACAACAAATTTCAAATAAAACAAGAAAAATTCAACTAAATACCTGATATAACATGGCTTTGAATGCCACGTGTCTTAATCTCATAGTTAAAATTTCCCCTGCTTTGCCATAAAACAATCCCTAGGAAACAAACAAACAAATTTACATTTATTTTTAACTTTCTTTTCTATTTCTTTATTACATTTTGCTATTTTATTTTTAACTCAAATAGAAAGGATGACATCAAAAAATAATCCTGCTCAGGGTTGTTTAATTTATTAAAAGTTTACCTGCATGAAATAACTAACAAAGCAAATAATGCCCAAAATGACGAATAGCATGGAATAAATTTCTGCATCATGCCTTAATGTGGTTTCATTATCATCTTTAAACATCTGAAAAGAAATAGATTTTTTGTCAGAGGTTTTATGGAAAATACATAAGAAACAGAAGAAGACCCCTGAAATGTCTGTGTATATCAGGATTTTCTAAACAAATTACAACATAAGGAAAAGACTAAACATTTCTGGGGAAAATGTACTATTATTCTATTGTCTGCATTTACTACACATGAAAAAGCTAATTTTCTCACACTTTGCGATAAATGTAAATATAACATCACTCAAATTAGTCCTCTACCTGCTATTATCATAGTATATTTTTGATTAAATCACCAGTTTGTTTGACTTGCTATTAGTAATTACTACTAATTTTTGATAACTCAGGTTTCTCAATATTTCTCTATTTAGAGTAGTACCTGCAATGTGACGCCCTTATATATGCCCAAGAAACCCTTCTCTAAGTAGGTCATTAAACTTATATTGGTATTTAAATTGGCAAAATGTAATTCCAAATCAGGGATACTAAAGACTACAAGTGGATTTAGTAAGATCCTTGGATCAGTCAGCTCTGAGTCTTTGGGAGAATCCCAAACTCTTATTCCCTTTCTCTGAGCTGGCTGGTAATAAAAAATTGTCATTGTTTCAACTAGTTGAGAGTAAAGTAGTTGTATTTGTCTATTTTATTGCTTCAGTGCTTAAGAATGCTGATACAACACTGGAGTCAAAATTAGAAAACAAAGCAGTTTCTTTACTGATTGCCCAGTCAATAAGACCTAGCTGAACATTACACAATAGATGTGTTTTAGCTCCCAAGAACATTAGTTAACCTTTTTACCATGGACCCCACCCTAGAAATGAATCACTGGAAGTCCCAGTTTCCCCCTTTTTGGTTAGTGTGCAATAGGTCGGTTCTTTCAGACTATATTTAAATTGTTAAAAATATTAGCAAATGAGTTTTACTTACAGTTACCATTTTTGCAAAGATGATAGAAAATACTGGGTGAACAGATCCATTTAGAACAGAAGCTAGTGTCCCCAGAACCACGAAAGGCCATTCAGACTTGTTTAATTTAAACATTCTTAATAGAGAAACTTCAGGAAGACTTGTCTATAAATAAAACATCTTGGTTAAAAACTTCAGTTTGAGAGCATAATAAAACCCAGAGAAGCTAGCTAATCACAAATAGGACTACAATATAACATATCAATGTAACAACTTAACAAATATAATAGCAGGGTAAAATTATAGTTTTCTAAGAAAAATTTCACTGCTTATTATTACAAATCATGACCATACAGCATAAAGGAATCTTACTTCAAAGTGACTATGCAATTCAAAGTTTGTCATTTTACTCAGTTGCTATTATTAAAAAAGAACAAATTAACTCATATATTCTGATAGCTAAGAATCACTGAAAAAATTAGTAGGTCTACCTTACCCTTGTTAAAATGGATTCAATATCATGCTATAGTACAAAGTGTAGGTAGGAACTAAGCAGAGAGAATACATAAAGTAAAAGTTTCACTAAGATCTCAAATTTGAAAGTTTTCCAGTTTCATAATTTATTTGCAGAAAACATTTTTCAAGTACTCTTGGTTAAAAGCTTGCTTTGGGCTTCCAATTTACAAGTAGACTGCTGCAATATCTAAGCATATTATTTAAACTCACCAGTTTTCAGTTTCCTCATCTTTGCAAGGTAGATGATATCAGTTCCTACCTTACTGGACTATTTTTAGAATTAAAGTTAACTCAGTATTTGCAAATAAGAACCCAATGAATGGTAGTAGACACTGCTGTTGCTGCTGTTGTTAGAGAGGAAGGATTCTATTACACAGAATCCTAGGTTTTATACAGAGAAAGCAGAATGCAAATAACCACTTTGGTATTTGCCACCATTTCCTGGGATATGTGCAGGGAGTTGGTGATCACAGTTATCAGAGGATAAATAATAGGACGATCTCTCCTTGCTGTGGTCTAGGTTATGTAGTATATTTATTTCAGAAACTAAAAAATTCTTGTGAACATCTTTGCAGGGAGTCATTATTTTTAGTGGGAAATTAGGCAGCAAACCACTTGGTATTTTGTAAGTTAAAATTACTTCATGAAATTCACTCATAAAGTAGTGTATGAACCCAATAACCAGAGGATTCCTGAGGAAAGACTTTGTTTTTTTGTTAGGTGCCATCGAGTCGGTATCCGACTCATAGCAACCCTCATAGGGTTTTCAATGGCAGACTGTTTCAGGATTGCCTTGGAAGTGGACTGCCAGGCCCTTCTCCCATTTTTGCGGTGCTGGGAATTGAACTCGGGACCTCAGAGACTGTAGCGCAGTGCTCTACCAACTGAGCTAAATCCCAGCCTGAGGAAAGACTACAAAATACTTTATAATTTTTACTCTAATCTTAGTCTGGCAACATAGTACAAACTCTGTTGTTTAGAAAATAGAACTTTTAAAATTCTAAAGCTTTTTAAATTGTGTTGAAGCCACAATTATATTAGTTTGCTTAATAAACTGTATAATCCTTCCATTTGAAGTTTTCTGAAGCTCAGTCTCATAAAAGACCTCCATTTCACTTAGGTAACTGTCTGAAATAATGTGTGGCAATTGAAAAAATTGCACATCAATTGTTAAGTACTAAACATAATGTTTTACAAAATAAATTTATTATCTGGTATAACTAAAGTTTAGCCTATCCTAGAACATAATACCAGGAAATGCAGAAGTGCTATGTTGCTCCTACAAGATAATCTGCATTACATATATCATTTAAAGAAGGTGTCCCTTTGCCCATAGGATAATAAAAGGTTAAAACATGAGTATCACTTATATAGTGTTATCAAGGTAGAAGAGGCTAAAATGAAATAAGACAAAAACAAAGTGAAAAATTTCCATACAATCATGAAGGATGCTATGCTACCAAGTATATTGTAAGTTATCACATGTTTTAAAATAACCTGATTTAATATGAAAAAGCATTTTCTAAAGAAATACAAACTAATTGTTATAAAGTTAAAAATTCTTCTAAATGTAGAGGGATAAAGGGGGAGAGGATAATCTCAATGTAGTGCAACTTCATGAGTACATGGGAAACTGTAAATTGATGAAAGTGTAACCAAAAATGACTTAATAGTTGCAACATGGAAAAAGCAAATGCTGTATTCTTCTGTACTCCACCAACATTTACCAACAAAGTGAAAAAAGAAAAAAATTCTTCTAAAGACTTTAAAATTTCATCTGATATATTTTAGAGTTTTATTGAGTTATAATTTTTGTACAACTTCACATACATAAAATATATAATTTAGTAAGTTTAGACATAACTACATACTCATGAGACCATCACCACAATCATGATAATGATCATAATCATAACCCCCAAAAGTTTTCTCTGGCTTTTGTATTCCTTTTCTCCTATACCTCTCAGTTGCTAGTCTTCTTTCTTCATCTTTCCCTGCCACTACTGATGGACTTTTTGTCTATGTTGTTTGTATTTAGTGTAGTTTGTATTTTATAAAATTTTATATAAATGGAATCGTACATTTTGTAATTATTTTTGTGTAGTTCCTTTTGCTCAACGTAATTATTTTGAGATTTATGCATACTGTTGCATGAGTCAGCATTTCATTTATTTTTATTGCTGAGTAGTATTCCATTATATGGATTTACCACAATTTATTTCTCCATTCATATGTGGATATAAATTTGGGTAGGTACTACTTTTGGGCTATTAAAGTTATTTTGAACATTTATATACAATATTTCATTTGGACATATTCTTTCATTTCTCTTAGGAAAATAGCTAGAAATGGAATGGCAATATCATATAGGAAGTATATGGGAACTAATGACATTGGGTTTGCTTTGTGTGCTTAGTTATTATAATTTTCTTTGGCAAAATGTTGAAGGATGCTACACCTCCTCCTCCCCCTCCCTATGAATGCTTGGAGCTCACTAACAATTCAAAATGTTTACTTGAAGTCTTACAATGCTTGTTGAAAGTTCCTGTATAATTAAGTCTGCTCAAGTTTCAATTTCCTGACCTAGGCGGAGGGGTTCTCTGAAAAGGAACTAGGTAGGGAATTCTGAGATAAACAGATAAACTACAAGAATGTACTGGCCATAGGTCATCTGGACCCAGACGGTTGAAACTTTCCAGAATCCCGCCCTGAAAGTATTTTTTGAATTCCTCCAAACTTGCCCAATCGGTACCTGCCCTGACAACCCCGCCAACCTACCACCAATCAATTCGAAATAAGTTCCCTTGTGCCTTCCCGCGTGGGCCTCTTTAATTGCCCGAGCCAACCAGTTAAAAAGTTAGCTAATGTAACCAATTAGGAGTGTACAAGTCAGTTAACCCACCACTTCTGCTTCTGTAAGGGAATAAAAGACCCTCGCTTCTGCATTTCAGGGTCTCCAGTTCAAAAGGGCTTGGCAGACCCCAACGCGTCGGACAATAAAATCCTTTGCGATTGCAGAGGCTCAGGTCTCCGTCTCTCACTGGGAACACTTTGGATAGACACGGTCTCCCTCTGGGAAGCCGAGTCTTACACTGTTCAGATCTTTTCCTCATTTTTCAATTCAGCTGTTTGTATTTTTATTATAATGCTTTGCTAGATTTTTATATATAGTCTACATAGTCACTTATCAGATATGCAATTTATAAATATTTTCTTGTGGTTTATAGCTTACTCTTTGAATTTTCTTGAATGGCAAAGTTTTTGATTTTGATAATGTCTGATTTATTAATTTTTTTCTTTTATCAATTATGTTTTTGTTTGGAAAGCAAAGGCAGGAGGATCACGAATTTTAGGCCAGAGGCACCCTGCGGAAGTTAGTGAGATCCTGAATCAAAATAAAAAAATAGAAAGTGGGCTTTGGGTGCAGCCTAGTCATAGAGCACTTGCAAAGCATGTGTGAGGCCCTAGGTTCAACTCATGAGTACTGGGAAAAAAAAATTGTTATATCTAGGAAATCTCAAAGCCACAAAGATTTTTTACTGGATTTTCTTGTATAAATTTTGTAATTTTAGTTTTTACATTAAACTCTATGGTCTATTTTGAATTTCATCTGTGGTTTAAAGTATGAATTGAGGTTATTTTTGCATATAGATATTGTTACTATTGTACTTTATGTTGTTTTTAAAAGCTTAATTTCTCAATTTTTCATTTTTAATATACAGCATTAGAACAGGTTTCAATATATTGATTATATAGTCTACAAATTAGCTAAACTCAATTATTAGTTTTACTACTTTTTAAAAAATGAATTCCATTAAGATTGTTTGGATAGATGATTCATGCCATCTGTGAATAAAGACAATCCTACATCTTTGTTTCCTATCTGGACTCCATTTATTTTCTTATTTCACAGGCTAGAAATTTCAGTACAACATTGTATAAAAATGATGAGAGTGTACATTTTTGTCTTGTTCCTGATCTTAGTTTTTCTTCCTTTTTTTTCTTTTCTTTTCTTTTTTTTTTTTTTGTGGTACTGAGGGTTGAACCCAGGGCCTCGTGCTTGCATGCTTTGCAATTGCTGGATCACTGAGCTGCACCCTCAGCCCATTTTTTTTACTTATTTGAGACAGGGTCTCGCTAAATTATGCACACTGCCTCTGGTCTCGAACTTGGGATCCTCCTGCCTCCACCTCCAGAGTGATGATGTGTTATTCTTTTTGTATATTGTTGGATTAGAATTATTAAATTTTGTCACGGGTTCTTCCATCTGTGTTCATAGGGATATATGTGTACTTTTCTCTTTTTATAAATTGTTTAATTTTAATAATGGAGTAATAGTGTTGATCTCATAAAATGAAGACTCATAAAATGAAGGGGTTAGGGTAGATAATCCAGGGGATTCAGGCATATAATTGACAGATGAGACCAAGAATAAGAGTGGGCAGGAAGACAGTGGGGAGAGCTAAGGGTTGTTCAATATGAATTACCTGTCAACCCCAAGGAAAATGGAATTCTAGTTTGAGAGGCAACAGTGGGCCCAGGATAGGTATTGAATGACATGAAAGCTATAGGTTACGGATACTGAAGCCATCATATAGGCACTAAGGTGAGAGATTTCAAGTTGTGTGAGATTCCAGCTAAAAAGCAGGACACAGTGGCTAGTGAAGCTTGACTGGGCAAAAGAGAGGGCCAGGGCTCAGGGTATGGGGCAGCTGGAAGCAGCATGGGTTGAGGTGAGATTAAGATGGAATGATATTTGTGAAAGGGTGCTAGAGAGAATATTCAAGATGGGGGCTGAGGCCCATTGTGGGCGCTGGGCATGGTAAGAGGAAGAAGGCTGAATCAGGACAGAAATGAGACTTGAGGTTGGGTGGAGACTAAAGAGAGGTTCTGGGTGCTGTAAGTGGCAAAAAAGATTAAAAGCTATGTGCCCTGGGGCTCTGGATGAGTTGAGGCTGGGAGTAGGAAAGAATAAGCATGGGAAAAGCATCCCTGCCCAAGTGAGCAAGGATACCTAGGTGGCACTTGGGCCTGGAGGACTGGAATGCACCTGCTGGCCCTTATCTGTGTCTGGATTGCACCATGTTTATGTCCTTATGTGTCTCGCATTAATCCTCAGTGCCACTGGTGGTATATATCACACTTCAAGGTGCTTGCTGCTTTAATCCATGGGTTGGCTCAAGGAAAGAACAATGTAATGTACTCATGAGATTTTTTTTTTTTTGTCCCAATAAAGACCTTTCACATAAATGCAGCCTTATTAGATGGCTTCTTCCTTAGAGTTGTCACTGTGATACTAGAGGAAGTTTGGGAAGGACATGTTTTGTGAACTTAGTGCTACAACAATATTTTTTTGCAAATTCTAAGTTTTATAAGGATTAAATCAAAATTGGAGAACGTTTGTGACAAACTTGTTAATGTTGTTGTTGTTGTTAGGTGCTGTCGAGTCGGTATCCGACTCATAGTGACCCTCTGTACAACAGTGAAACACTATTGTCAGTGCTTCTCTGCTGTTCATAGGGTTTTCAATGGCAGATTGATTTTTGGGAGGGGGTTGCCAGGTCCTTCTCCCAAGCCTACAGCTTCTGGTATTCCCAGATGGTCTCCCATCCAGGTACTAACCAGGCCTGACCCTGCTTAGCTTCCGAGATCTGACGGGATCCGATGCCACAGGGCTACCTCTGCCGGCAAAATTGTTAATAGTTACCTTTTTGTAGCGGATGGATTCCTCAGACTTGTCAGTACAGCCAGACTTGATGTTATTCACAGGGCACCGAGAAACAGAGCTAGTATTTCTTTCAGTAGGATATGTCATTGATTCCATTTGTTCATCAGCTTTTTTAATATCCTTAAAAGAAGAATATATGGGTTATTAATTGAATGATGCCTTAAAAACTCAGAGGAATTTTATTAGGTGTCTCTTTAATATTTCTGTGCCTGCAGCAATAGCCCTGTGGCATCTGATCCCGTCAGATCTTGGAAGCTAAGCAGGGTCGGGCCTGGTTAATCCTTGAATGGGAGATGGCCTAGAAACACCATGTGCTGTAGGCCTGAGAGACGGACCCAGCAAACCACTCCCAAAAATCAATCTACCATGGAAAACCCTATGAATAGCAGAGAAGCACTGCCAGTAGTGTTTTGTCTGTTGTATGTAGGGTTGCTATGAGTTGGATACCGACTCAATGGCACCTAACAACAACAACAACATTAATGCTTCTACTGCTTTTGCTAGTGAAAGTGTGTTTTGTTTTATTTTCCCCCTGTGGTGCTGGGGGTAGAACCTAGGGCTTTGTGCATGATAAGCAAGTGCTCTACCACTGAGCTACATCCTTAGCTCAAAAAGTCACATATTCTTATGCAGTTCTTGTTGAAAAGTGAAAGGTTGTTTTGAGACTTGATAGAGTGCAAAGAAGTCTAACTCATACTAAAATGTTATTCACTCACAATAGCTGCTTGTGCCTTCTTTTCCAAAGGTATGTATAATTAACTAGAGAAAACAGTGCTGTAATCCAAAACAACTATACCATTGTCAGAGACAGATCTTAGTAAAAGTGCTTTTTGAGATAGATGATACCATTTCTAATCATTTGTTCCAAGCCTTTCCTGGCAGTTATCAATTTATAACATGTAACTAGGATCTTATATGTAAGGCTGATCCTGGGCCTGAAGGAGATCTCAGGAGACAATAATGCTCTCTAGTCCTGCTGGTGCTGCCCATTCCAAACTGTAATCACAAGTAAAACTGAGGGGCCAGCTTCATAGAAAAAGAAAATGGAAAGAAATGAAATTAAGCTTAGAAAGACTATTTATATTACAGGTTAGGATGAAGTTCTTACCCAGATTGCACTGTCTAGCTTTCCTTTTTCTTGTAGCACAGAGAATCAATGGTAGTGAAATAGCTCAGTACAGAGTCTCTGTTCTTCTAAAAGTGAATGAGTAGATTTGTGCCTTCCTCATGAAGAAGTGGGAGAAGGGCACGAGAAGAATGAGAAGCCCAGATGGGGTGCCAGCTGCTCAGAACAGGCTGGAAAGTACAGGTGGGAAGATGTGGGTGTTTTTAGGTGCATAAAGAGAATGTGCACATGGAAAACTCCCAGGGACACTGATTCTCTGATAAGCTTCTTGTTGGCAGGTGCTGTCGAGTTGGTTTCAACTCATAGTGACCCTACGTACAACAGGTGCAACAGTATTGTTAGTGCTTCTCTGCTATTCATAGGGTTTTCAATGGCTGATTGTTTTTTTGGGAGTGGGTTGCCAGATCCTTCTCCTAAGCCTACAACACCTGGTGTTCCCAGGTGGTCTCCCAGCCAAGTGCTAACTAGGCCCAACCCTGTGTAGCTTCTGAGATCTGATGAGATCAGATGCCACAGTGGTATAGCTGCAGGCTTCCTGACAAGCTTAGCAACTGTTAATCAGTCACATAAAGGTATAGTGAACTCCCAAAAGGAAATTACAAAAATAAAGGGAGAAATGTCTCAATTAGAATCCAAGAAATAATTCAAAAAATTAATAAGACTAGAGCTCGTTCTTTGAAAAGATTAATAAAATAGACACCCCTCTGGCTAACCTCATCAAAAAGAAAAAGGAAAAATCCAACATAGTACGGATTATGAAAGACAATGGCTCCATAACCACTGACTTCAATGAAATATAGAAAAGTGTCAGGGATTACTATGAGAGACTGTATTCCCAAAAATATGAAAATGCAGAAGAAACGGACAAATTTATTAACACGAATGACCTATTAAAGCTAACCCCAGAAGACATAACTGACTTAAACAAGCCCATTACATATACAGAAATAGGAAAGGTAATTAAAAGTCTCCCAACAAAAAAGAGCCCAGGTCCTGATGGATTTACAGCAGAATTTTACCAAACTTTTTAAGAAGATATAATACCTGTCTTCCTCAAATTATTCCAAAAAATAGAAAAGGAGGGAACACTCCCAAATTCATTCTATGAAGCTACCATCACCCTGATACCTAAACCAGGAAAAGATTCATCTAAGATAGAGAATTGTAGACCCATATCCCTTATGAATGTAGATGCAAAAATATTTAATAAAATTCTGGCAAACAGAATCCGGCAGCATATAAAAAAGATCATCCACCATGACCAAGTGGGATTTATATCACAGATGCAAGGCTGGTTTATCATACGAAAAACAATTAATGTAATCCAGCATATAAAAAAAACTGGCAAACAAAACCCACATGATTATCGCAATTGATGCTGAAAAGGCCTTGGACAAAGTGCAACACATTTTTATGATAAAAGCACTGGAGGAGATAGGTATAACATGCAAATACCTTAATTTCATAAAAGCCATTTATGACAAATCTACAGTGAACATTATATTAAATTGAGAAAAACTGAAACCATTTCCTCTTAGATCTGGAATAAGACAAGGATGTCCTTTCTCTCCTATTCTATTTAACATAGTAATTGAAGTCCAGGCCAGGGCAATCCGACAAGAGAAAAAAATCAAAAGGATACAGATTGGCAAGGAAGAGGTCAAATTATCCTTATTTGCAGATGATACGATCTTATACCTGAAAGACCCCAAAACCTCAACCAGAAAACTGATACAACAAATTAACTCCTTCAGCAAAGTTTCAGGCTACAAAATTAGCACAGAAAAATCAATAGCTTTTCTTTACACCAATTCCAAACAAGAAGAGGAGGAAATTTCAGGAAAGACTCCATTCATGATAACCAATCAGAAAATTAAATACTTTGGAATCAGTCTAATCAAAGACCCTTCAGATCTCCACAAGGAAAATTTCAAAACATTAAAGAAAGAAATAGCAGAGGACACTGAAAAATGGAATGACCTCCCCTGCTCCTGGATAGGGAGAATTAATATAGTAAAAATGGCTATCCTACCCAAAGCAATCTATAGATATAATGCAATGCCCATTAAAATTCCACTGACTGACTTTACAGAAGTAGAAAAAATGATCCAAAAATTCATATGGAACCACAAAGACCACGTATACCCCAAACACTTTTAAGCTGCAAATCTAATGCAGGTGGAATCACAATCCCTGACTTCAAGCTATACTACAGGGCAGTGGTTACAAAAGCAGCCTGGTACTGGCACAGAAATAGGCCCGAAGACATCTGGAACAGAATAGAAGACCCAGATATACCTCAACACACCTATAGCCACGCGATTTTCAACAAAGGAGCAAAGCAAGTAAACTGGAAAAAGGACAGCCTTTTCAACAAACAGTGCTGGGAAACATGGTCATCCACATGCAGAAAAATGAAAGCTGACCCACATCTCTTAATATACATGAGAGATAACTCAAAATGGATAAAAGATCTCAACATAAAAGCAGAAACTTTAAAACTTATAGAAGGCAAGATAGGCAATACACTCCATCATATAGGCATAGGAAAGCATTTCCTTAATACGACTCCAGTTGCTCAAGAAATTGCAACAAGAATAGATAAATGGGATTACATGAAATTAAGAAGCTTCTGCACAGCAAAAGAAACAATTAACAGAGTCAAGGAAACCCCCACGGAATGGGAAAAAATCTTCACATTTCATACATCAGATAAAGGTCTAATTACTAGAATTTATAAAGAACTCAAGAAAAAAACTCCCGAAAAACAAATAAGCCAATACACAAATGGGCAAAGGAACTGAGTGGACAGTTCTCAAATGAAGAGGTCCATAAAGCCATGAAACACATGGAAAAATGCTTGTATCCCTAGCCATTAGGGAAATGCAAATTAAAACAACTCTGAGATTTCACCTTACACCAGTAAGAATGGTCAAGATCAATAAAACAAACAACAACAAATGCTGTCGAGGTTGCGGCAAAAAGGGAACACTCTTATGTTGTTGGTGGAGCTGTAAATTGGTCCAACCACTCTGGAAATCAATATGGAGATATCTTAAAAAACTGAAAATAGATCTACCGTATGAACCAGCTTTAACTCTACTGGGAATTTACCCAAAGGAAGATGGGTCATCATACCACAGAGACACCTGCATCTCCATGTTCAATGCAGCGCTTTTCACAATAGCAAGGATATGGAATCAACCAAAGTGCCCTTCAACAGAAGAATGGGTAAAAAAACTATGGTACATATACACAATGGAATACTACTCAGCAATCAAGAAAAATGAAATAAGGTCATTCGCAGCAAAATGGATGGAATTAGAAAAAATTATTTTAAGTGAATGAACACAAGCTTAGAGAGGGAAACACCACATGTTCTCACTCATATGTGGGAGCTGAATCAAAATTATAAGAAGGAAAAATCCTAA
>VMDO01001222.1:62500-145325 GCA_007922755.1 Pedetes capensis | reverse complement strand
AGCATACAAGAAGGTAAGGGGGCACCTATATGAATAATGTAAATCAAAATGCATATATGGAAATGCCACAATGAAAAGCATGTCAGAATGAATCACATTAAGGTGTACATTAAAAATTTCCAGTAAAAAAAAAAGTATAGTGAACTTTAACCAGCCATGTACTGTCACTAACATATTTAATCAGACATTCCTTTATGCTATCACTGTCTTTTCTATAAATTTCTCTCCCGTGAAAGAAATATTTTATTTGGCCTTTTTCCGATGTTATTTACTTTGTGGCAGTTTAAAATAAAATTTTCAGCTCTTCTTATCATACATTTTTCAAAGAAAGTGCTTTAATAGTTCAAAGGACTCATTGTTTTCAGAAGTGTGCTAGACAAAATAATGACAACAGTAACTTTTGGTGTGTATCTCTTGCTACTGGGTTTTATTTCACTTTTAAATAGAATCTCCCCAGAGAAATATGTCTGTATATATTCATGTACATTCTAGATAAATAATTGATCGCCATGGTTTGACCTTTTTCTGAGAAGTTCAACTGGATAAGGTGAATGCTAATAATAATAATAATAGTAGTAGTAGTAGTAATGTAATAACATTTGTTATGCCAATAATCTAAGAATTTTATGTGAATTGGCTCATTTAATACTTACAGTAATTAGTAGGATACTATTATTTTCCCCATGTTAGAGATGAGAAAATTGAAGCGCAGAGACTTTCAATAACTTGTCCCAGGTCCTAAAGCTTAAGTGGTGGAGTTAATTTGTAGTGATTCCAGAGCTCATAATGGTAACTGCATTGCTATGCCAATTCTCAAAATCCTCTTAGCAACATTAACTTCATAGTTCTTGTAATCATTACAAATTTTCATAATTTGAGTCATTTTGATATGATAGGCAATATCAGCAAATAAGTGTGTCTAGAGTCTCAATTATCTGTTGGTATAGACTCATTGAGTATTAAAACTAAAATGCTGTTATATATGAATGGATATAATTTTAGGTAATTGGAGAATACTAATCCATTTCAAATAAAGTGTTTAAAATCTTTAAATATTTATGACACAATATATCATTTTGCTTTTGCTACATTTTGAAACCCTTGAACTAAAGGCCTATTAATGGATTTTTAGCTTAATTATATTGAACGAATAAAGATGTATTATTTCAAAGAAAGATCTAAGTGTAATAGTTCTTAAAGAATCTCAAAATATAAACCAAATGTGCTGGTGCAAGCCTGTAATCCCAGCAATTCAGTAGGGAGAGGCAGGAGGATGCAACTTTGAGGCCAGAGGCAGTCAGCATAATTTAAGACCCTGACTCAAATAAAAAATAAAAAATAAAAAATAAATGGGCTGTGAGTAGGGCACTGGCAAAGTATGTATGAGGCCCTGGGTTCAATACCCAAGTATGGCAAAAAAAAAAAATCTCAAAATATGGTTATTTTGACCTAAGTTATTTCCTTTTATTGCTATTTATATTGGTTTGGAAATGCTGAACTTCCTAATACCATGAGTTAATTCTTCTGTGGAGTGAAAATTATGTAAGTTCAATTATCAAATAATACTCCACTCTTGTTTTTAAGGGAAAGACAAAATATAGACTAATATGAAAGAAAATTAGAACAAGGCAGTTTTTAAATCAGTGTAAGATTACCTTTTCAAACTTTTACTATCATACTTCAGAGTGTATATTAAAAAAACTTCATTTTAATGTAGTGGAGAAAGCTATGTTTTAAAATTGGAAGTTATAGATTTGATGAAGAGATGGAGGCTCATAACTTTCTAAATTTCCTAATTTGTAAAACAATAAAATCCTTACCACATTAATGTGCCCTGATGAAGAAGTTATGTAAGATCCAGTCTGGTGGATCTCAGGTCATATAGAAACATGGATCCTGAAGAAGAAAAGATTGAGATCGTCCAAGATTTTGCTTTACTTGGTTCTACAATCAACAACAATGGAAGCAGCAGTCAAGAAATCAAAATATGCATTGCATTGGGAAAACCTGCTGCAAAAGACCTCTTTAAAGTGTTGGAAAGTAGAGAAGACAAAGGTGCGCCTGACTCATGCCATATTTTCAGTCACATCATATTGTTGTGGAAGCTGGACATTGAATAAGGAAGACAGGAGAAGAACTGATGCTTTTAAATTATAGTGCTGGAGAAGAATATTGAATACACCATGCACTGCCAAAAGAACCAACAGATCTGTCCTAGAAGAAATGCAAACAGGGTGCTCCTTGGAAGTCAGGATGGCTAGACTGTATCTTATGTATGTTGGACATGTCAGGAAGTACCAATCCCTGGGAAAGGACATCATATTTGGAAGAGTGGGGGGTCAACAACAACAACAACAAACAACAAAAAAAAAGGAAGACCCTCAATTAGATGGATTGACACAGTGTCTGCAACAATGGATTTAAACATAAAAAAGATCTTGTGCCTGGTGCAGAGTCAGGGAGTATTTTGTTCTGTTGTACATAGGGTTGCTATGAGTTGGACCCAACTTGATGACACCTGATAACAACAAAGAAGAGAAATTTGCCATGTGCTTCCAACATTAGCATGCCTCCTTTTGATTGCTCAACATGAGCTTTTCAGTCCACATGTGAAAATGTATGTACAGAGTATGAATTTGTGTATCTCATCATTTTGCAGATGTTTATTGAGTACCAGCCATGTGACAGGCATGGTGTTAAGTGCTTCCTACACATTAAAACTCAACCCTTCTGCCTGGCTTCCAAGAACTTCCACGATCTGATTCTCATTGTCTAACTCTTATCCATTATTCCACTGACACTAATCTATGCACAGAAGGCAGAAGTCCTTTCTGCTTTAGTTGCACACCAAGTTCTTTTTTACATCCTTGCTGGCATCCTACCAACTTGGATTTTTCCTTCATTTCCTCCTTCTCCTCCCACTTCTACCCTCTAAGGACACTTCCATGAAACTTTCTGTAGATAACATAGTTCTCTCTCTCCCTGTCAGTGTTGTTCCTTATTATTACAACTTGTAATATCTGAATGAACAATTGCATTTACCTTTATAACTAAGTTTTAAGTCTATAAGTAAAGATTGTGTGTTCTTTGTGTTCTCATAGTAGATCAGTGTATATATAGTTAGACAATCCTGTATCTGGATCTGCCATATACAAGCTTTAAAGCCTTTTTGTAGTTTGCTTGACTAATATTAGGTACTCTGTATCCATTAGGTTTTTGTTTATTTTCCCTCCAGTGCTGAGGATTGAACCTGAGGCCTTGCACATGCTAGGCACGTGCTGTAGAATGGTGCTCTATCTCCAGCCCTTTACCCATTAGTTCTTTAACTTTCACGATATCACAATGTTGAGGATATTAGACACACAGTTTCTTCATAGTTAAGACTCATAGTGACCCTTGTAGGATTTTCAATGGCTAATTTTTTGGGATTGTTTTGGGAATGGGCTTCCAGGTCCTTCTCCCATTTTTGTGGTGCTAGGGATTGAATCCAGGGCCTCAGAGAGCACAGGGCAGCCCTCTACCAACTGAACTAAACCCCAACCCAGTTTCTTCACTGAGAAACTATAAATAAACCGTGGTTACTTTGTGAAATTTAAGATTATAATTTGGGACATCTGTGTCCTAGTAAATGTTATCTCTGAAAAGTTAAAAAGAAAACCCGTGGACATAATTTTGTGTCATGGAAACATTACCTGTGACATTGCAAGTGAATAGTATAGTCCTTGTTTTGCCATTAATTCAGCATGTGTTCCCTTTTCTACCACCATCCCATCCTTTATAGTCACAATCAGATCTGCACTTTGGATGGTGGACAGTCGGTGTGCTACCACAATTGTAGTCCGACCTTTGCTTGCCTTCACAACAGGAAGTATACAAAAATAAGCATAAAATTAGTAGAAATAACCTTTGTAATAGACAAGAAAACTTTTTGCAGAATATTTTAAATATCAACCTATATCCATCTTTGCATATAGTAATGTGGGAACTTTAGTAGATTAGGAAGACCAGTAGAAATCAGAATTAAAAAAAGTTAATTTGATTTCAAATAGGTGTTTTTATAAAACCACAGTCTTAGATCTAGAAAGAAACATAAAGATCATTTCTGAGCTAACAGTAGAACAAAAAAGATAACTAAGTAACTAAAACTTATTGTCATCTCTAAAATGGGGATATTCTTTAACAAGAGTACAGACTGAAGTACAGACTCAAGATAATATGTTTTAATTTTTTATGAGTCTCATAAACATAAGGAAAAGTACACATAGAGGATCAATGCATTTTCAAATAGAATACACCCTGATCACAGTAACCACAGCAGGAAACTGGTCATTACCAGCACCCACAAGCTTTTTCCAGTCACTAGATACACACTTGCCCAGGGGAACCCCTATCTTATTCCCAACAGCACAGATGAGTTTTGACTTGTTTTGTATTTTATGTAAATGGAATCATAAAGTATGTGCCCTTTGATATTTGGTTATTTTTTGTTCAATATTGTATTTTGAGTTTCTGGCTTTGTGTTCTTAGACAAGTTACTTAACCTTCTCCAGTCTTAAACTACCTGTATTGTATACTTATTGTGCAGACTTTTTTGTGTGTGGTAAGAACATTTAACACGAGATTTACTCTCTCAAAATTTTAAGTGCAAAATGTGATATCATTAACTATAAAAAGGATGTTGTGCAGCTAATCTCTAGCACTTATTCATCTTGTATAACTGAAACTTTATACCCATTGAACAGCAACTCCTTATTTTTCTCTCTACTCAGTCCTTGGCAACCACTATTCTGCTTTCTGCTTCTACAAGTTTATTATTTTTGACACTTCATCTAAGTGGAATCATGAAATATTTGTCCTTCTGCAATGGGCTTATTTTACTTAGCATGTCATCCAGGTTCATCCATGTTGTACTATATGGTAGGATTTCATTCTTTTTTAAGCCTGAATAATGTTTCATTGTTTTATATATACTATATTTTTCTTTTCCCATTCATCTGTTGATGGACACTTAGGTTGCTTCCATGTCTTGATTTTGGTAAATTATGTTACAGTGAACATGGGAATGCCCATATGTCTTTAAAATCTTCAATGTTTTTTGATGTGTATTACAAAAGTGGGGTGGTTAAATCATATAATAATTTTATTTTTAATTTTTCTGGACCTTCCATTCTGTTTTCCATATGAAATATACCATTTTACATTTCCATCAATAATATAAAAAGGTTTTAATTTTTTCATACCATCACTGAAGTTTGTTATCTTTAAAAATTTTTTAAATTTATTTTTAATTATTATAATAGCCATTTGCAACATGCTAACAGTACCACTGTGGTGTCCGATCCCATCAGATATTGGAAGCTAAACAGGATCAGGCCCGGTTAGTACTTGGATAGGAGATTGCCTGGGAGCACCAGGTGTTGTAGGCTTGGGAGAAGGACCCGGCAACCCACTCCCAAAAAACAATCAGCCACTAAAAACCCTATAAATAGCAAAGAAGCACTAACAATACTGTTTTGCCTGTTGAATGTAGGGTCGCTATGAGTCAGATGCTGACTCAATGGCACCTGAAAACAACAACAACAGTATGAGGGAATAACTCATTGGGGGGTTTTGAATTGCATTTCCTTGATAATTTGTCATGACAAGAATCTTTTCATATACTTGGCCATTTGTATGTCTTCTTTGGAAAAACGTCTTTTTAAAACCTTTGCCCAGCTTTAATTTTGCTATTATTATTATTACTATTGCTATTGACTTGTAGAATTTTTTATATACTTTGGATCTTTTATCAGATATATGGTCTCCAAATATGTTCTCCTGTTATATAGGTTATCTTTTCACTCTCTTCATTTTCTTCTTTGCTATGCAGAAGCTTTTTGTTTGATTTAGTTGCATTGATCTAATTTTGCTTTTGTTGCTTGTGCTTTTGATGTCATATTCAAGAAATAATCATCAAGCCAAAGCTGTGAAGCTTTTCCCTATGTTTTCTTTTAAGAATTTTATGGTTTCATGTCTTACATTTAAGTCTTTATTCCATTTTGAGTTTTTTTGTTTGTTTTGTGAATGGAAACTGTGCTATCTTCATTGTAGATATTCAGTTTACCCAATATCACTTCTTGAATAGGTTGTTCTTTCCTCATTGTGTGTTCCTCAATGATCAAATTCAATATAAAAACTCCAATTAGAAATCACAGGCAATCAGATTAGGTACAAAATCAAGACTCAACTATATACCACCTGTAAGAAATGGATATAAATGTAAAGATACAAATAGATAAAGAGTAAAAGGGTGAAAAACTGCACACAGTAATGACACTAAGTAAATATAGAATGGCTGTATTATTATTAAAGTAGATTGAAGAAGAAGATATATAATCAAAGAAGTTTATTTCCTAATAATAAAGGGGTCAATTCCCAGAGGCCATAACAATCCTAAATGCTTATGTACCTAATAACAGAGCTCTGATATACATCACATCGAAATGGGCACAACTAGAAGGACAGATGTACAAATCCACAAAAATGGTTGGAGAAGTCAGTATCCCCTTCTCAATAATTGACAGAATAAGTAGACAGAATAAGGAAGGCTTGAATAACACTCTTAATCAAAGTGACATAATTGACACATATATATCATGCCACCCTGCAGCAGCGAAATGCACATTACTTTCAAGTGTCCAGAGACCATTTGCTAAAATAGACCATAATCTGTGTCATAAAACAAGTTTTAATAAAGTTGAAAGGATTCATATAATAAGAGTACATTCTCTAGCTGAACACAGAGGTGCATGTCTGTAATTCCAGCCACTTAGAAAGCTGAAGGAGGGAATGACAAATTCAAGGCCAGCCTGGGTAACATAACAAGACCTTCTCAAAAAACAAAACAAACAAAGAAAAAAAAAAAACCCACAAAGCACAGTCTCTGACTGCAATGGAATTAAATTATAATTGATACAGAAAAGAAAATCCTGAAGTATTTGGGAACCAAATAAACTTTTCAAGTAAATGACCTCAAATTCAACCTAAAACACCAGAGAAAGAAGAGCAAGTAAAACTCAAAGTATGATGAAGAAAGGAAATAATAAGGACACAATAAAAATATAGCCTGGTGTGATGGCACACAGTGGAATCCCAGCATCTTGGGAGGCAGAATCACTAGTTGGAAGCCAGAGGGAGATTGAATAACTTAGTGAAACCTCGAATTAAAAAATAAATGTGCTGTGGGTTCAGCCCAGTAGTAGGGCATTTGCAAAGTATGTTTGAGGTCCTCGGTTCAATCCCCAAGTACTGAAAAATAAAACAAAACAAAACAAACAAACAAACAAACAAA
The DNA here is from genome assembly GCA_007922755.1 of Pedetes capensis. Taxonomy (NCBI): domain Eukaryota; kingdom Metazoa; phylum Chordata; class Mammalia; order Rodentia; family Pedetidae; genus Pedetes; species Pedetes capensis. The sequence continues at coordinate 137,995 of VMDO01001222.1, read as the reverse complement.
AAAACCTAAGCAGAAACAAATAAAATGCAAAAGGTTAGAATAATACATAGACAAATACATCAATGTAACAGAATGGAGTCTAGAAAAAGGACCACACATACTGGACAAGTGGTTTTTTACAAAATTGTAAAAGCAAATCAGTGCATAGAAGATGGCATTTTCACTATCTGGATGGACTAGATGTCCATCTGAGAAAAAAAAAAGAAAGAAAACTTGAAACCACGCTTTGTACCAGATACAGAAATTAACTCAAAATTGATCAAAAACTTAAATGTAAAAACAAAAGGTTAAAACTATAATAATTCTAGCAGAAAACACCGGGAAGAGTCTTTGTGACACTGGATTAGGCAAACATTTCTTAAATAGGACTCTAAAAGCCTGATTTTCAAAAGAAAATATGATAAATTAAACTTCACCAAAATGAAAACCTTCTGCTCTTTGGAAGATACCCTTAAGAGAATGGAAAGACAAGTACCAGAGTAGGAGGAAATGTTTTCTAATTGTATATCTGTTAAAAACTTATGCCCAGAAATATGAAGAAGATATAAAGAACCCTTTAAACCAAATAATAAGAAAATAAATAACCCACTTTAAAATGGGCAAAATATTTGGACATCACAAAGAAGAAATATTGCTAGTCAATAAGCATATAAAATATTTAATATCACTAGTCATCAGTATAATGCAAGTTAAAATGACAATTAGATACTTACTACATATATCTTCAGATGGCTAAAATTAAAATGGTTGGTTATACCAACTGTGGACAAGTATGGGAAATAGAATTTTCATATATTTCTAGTAGGGATATAAAACCAAACAGCTTGGCATTAAACTAAAAAGTTAAATATGCACCTACCGTAAAGTCCAGCCATTCAAATCTGAAGTATTTACTCAAGAGAAATATAAGCATATGTCCACACAAAGAATGTTTAGAACAGTTTTTTTTTTTTTTTTTTTGTGGGGAAAGAGTGGAGAGGAATTAGAGACTGAGCCCAGGGCCTCTGCTCTACCACTACTATACCCTCAGCCATTTATGTATATATGTATGTGTGTGTATTTAATTGTTAGGGTTTTTTAATTTCTTAAACTATAAAAAATAATGGGTTTCATTTTGACATTTTAGTACAAGTATATCATGTTATTTGCCTGTAATAACCCTCCACTATCCTCTGTTCTCCTCCTTCTGTCCCCTCCTTCTTGTCCATTTCTTTTCCCAGATAGTCCCTCCTTTACTTTCAAGTTGTTGTTGTTGGTAGGTGCATCAAGCCGGTATCCGACCCTACATAGCGACCCTACATACAACAGGGGAAACACTATTGTCAGTGCTTCTCTGCTGTTCATAGAGTTTTCAATGGCAGACTGATTTTGGGGAGAGGGTTGCCAAGTCGGTCTCTCAAGCCTACAGCACCTGGTGTTCCCAGGTGGTCTCCCATCCAAGTACTAACCAGGCCTGACTCTGCTTAGCTTCTGAGATCTGACAGGATTGGATGCCACAGGGCTATGGCTGCAGGCTTTCAAGTACAGAATACATACTGTATGACTACAGCAAAGGGAGATCCCAGGGGCTTTACTCCATTCCCATCAGTAAGGTCAAGTCTACTTTGAGAAGGCACCTCTTCCCTAGACATTCCTTGAATGCCTTCCAGCCTAGGGGGCTCATTTTTTGGTACTGTATTTGACATTGCTTCTCTGCTGTTCACAGAGTTTTCAATGGCTAAGTGGGCTGCTGAGTCCTTCTCCCTAATATTTCTTACTCTGGAAGCTCAACTGAAACCTGTCCTCTGTGAGTGGCCCTGCTCGTATCTGAAATATTGGGTGGAATAGCTTTCAGCATCACAACATGCAAGCCCCTATAACAATGACAAGGTGATGGATACATAGGGGAAAAAGGATGGGGTTTATATGATAATATTGAGCCAGGCATCATGGTGCATGCCATTAATCCCAGCAACCTGAGCGGCTGAGACAGGAGGATCACAAGTTTGAGGCCAAAGGCAGCCTGATCAACTTAGTGAGACCCTGTTTCAAAATAAAAAATAAAAGAGGTGCTGGGGGTGTGGCTCAGTGGTAGAGCACTGCCTATTATGTGCAAGGCCCTGGGTCCAACACTTCAGTGCAGGAAAAGAAGTAATGATGTATCAATACTGGTTCATTATTTTGGCAAATGTAGTATGTTGGCACTGGGGGATTGTGTATGTGCAAGTGGGAGCAATATGGACTCATGTTGGACAATTGAGTGCTTTTACTTTCACAGTGGTCACCTTTCTAATGCATACTGTGATTTTTATGTGTAACCTATTCTTCAGCAGAAGAGAATTATAGCAAGCACTAAAATATTTATTATACTGTCTATTGTTTATATTGCCAAGCATATAAGCATTTTATTAAACTAATGAGTGGAGGAATGATATTTGGAGAAAGGGTTTTTATTGTTTGCTTTTTGTTTTCTGCAGTCTCTCGTTTACTTTTGTGTGGTAATTCTACACACAATTCTGTGCTTATACAGAAGAATCTTTATAAATGATATAACAACTGGTAGGAATGTGACTTGTTTATTTATTTAAATAAAGGCTTTATTTTAAAATAGTTTCATATTTGTGAAGAATAGTTGGAAATACAGTAGAGAGAGCTTTCATGTACCCTGGACATATAGGCAGTTGCCCAAGCTGAGTCCATATTGCTCCCACTTGCCACTTGCTCAATGATATTCACATGGGTTACAAACATTATTTTCTAAAAGCAAATAGATCTCAAACCTTCAATTATTTTTACAATACTATCAAAAATTTCTCAAAACAAATTAATGTGCATGAAATTTAAAAATATAAAAGGCAACATATACTACTTTCATACCCTAAGGAGAATGTGAGCAGAGAGAATCTTGTAAAAATCAAATAATCAGGATGCTGCTTTTAGAAAGGGCTGGGGTTTAGCTCAGTTGGTGGAGTGCTTGCTCTGTGTGTTCTGAGGCCCTGGGTTCAATCCCCAGCACCACACAATTGGGCAAAGAACCTGAAAGTCCACACCTGAAACAATCTGCCATTGAAAACACTGTGAATAGCAGAGAAGCACTGACATAGTACCTGGCATGGCACAGTATTAGGAAATGTTTCATCTGTTGTACATGGGGTCGCTATGAGTTGGACCTGACTTGATGGTGCCTAACAACAACAGTAAACTTTTAGAAAAGGTCTGAGAACTGTGTGTCTGTGTTTCTTCACAGAATCATAATCACAAGGATTCCTTATGCAAATTTGTATTATTATAAACTTTCCTTTGTCATAGGGAGCTCATTTCACAGGTATTTTTAAACATGTCCTTTCTTATGTGTTTTATCTATGCGGCTTTACATATAGAGCAGGTTTACTTATTTTGCCAAAGTGCGTGCTGGTGTCTGACACTGGAATACTGAGGGTAGGGAGAGACTACTTCAGGCTGTGACTTGACATCTTTAATGTTCTGGTTGCGGGAACTGTCTGCTTTTACACATGTGTATTGTCTTTACTCTGACATGCTCCTGAATTACAAGTGTTTGATTAAAGTAAGTATTATGTTATAACTTATTATAGCATGAATTTTTTTTCTTTTTTTATTAGAAATTTTTAATGTACATCATAATGTGATTCATTTTGACATACTTTTCATTGTGACAATTTTCATATATGCAATTTGATAAGCATTATTCATATAGGTTACCCCTTACCCTCAGCATGAATTTGAAACTATGTTTCAAAAGTTTATAAAGTGAGTGCATAAGTATTGTACACACTCACAATACTAATAAAGTACATTTAGAAAAAGGTATTTCCACTTGATTATAAATGTGATACACTAGTCATAGCAAACAACAAAAAAATTCAATAGTAAAATCATACTTAAAACAGAAGAATTTTCACAACCAGGGCCTCAAAAAAACTGATCAAGAAAATTTGAGCTGATCTTTCGTTTTTTATCCAGAACTATTGTAAAGCTAAGTGAGATAATGCAACTTACTCCACTATCTTTCCAGATACTTCAAAATGAGTATGGTAGATTTTCACCTTTTTTTTTTTTTTTTGCTGCCATTTCTCATAGAAAGTACAATAAGAAATTTCCTAGTACAGTAGTACCTTGGCATTCGACCTGCTCTGTGCTTGAACATCTTGGTCCTTGACTATTTTTGAGAGAATTATGGTTCAGTGCTTGACTACTTGCTGGGTACTCAGCCATTGTGCCAAAACTTGTATGAGACACCATGCTTATCCCTGACATTGGTGGAAGAAAGGGGAAAGCATCCCTTTGCATGTGGATTTGAAGCAGTAAAGACCTGTCTTGGTGCTGTGTTCACAATCTCTTTTTTTTTCTTTTTTTCTATTTTTTCCTTCCTTCCTCCTTCCATTCCTCTTTCTTTCTCCCTTCCACCCTTCCTCTTTTCCTCCCTTCCCCTCTCCTCCCCTTGACTTGCCCCTTCCTTCCTTCCTTCCATCCTTCCTTCCTTCCATCTGTGTGCATGCATATCCCATATGGTCATCATAGAATAGAAGAACCTTTATAATGCTAAAAGTGAAGGAAAGAGGAAAAACAATAAGAATAAAGATTGAATTTAAAAAAGAGCTTATTGTTAAGTACAGTACTATGAATAATACAAGGTAGCTATTGGTGGGTGCTGGAACCAATTAAACAAATTTACATTATTTATTATGGAAAAAAAATTGCTTGGCCCTCAAACTGATCAGCAGCACTTGATCACACTTCTAGAATGGATTGTGGTTGAATACGAAGGTACCATTGTATTTCCTCTCCTTCAGAGGTTATACAAAGTTATGGGTATTATACTTAGGTAATTGACCAAACAAATGTCAATAGGAAGAGAGGCTGGGACTTGACACTTTGCTGATATTTTTCAGATTACTTTACAATGCCCTACACAGCCATACATCACCATTTAATTATCTTGGACTTTGGAATAGAGGGTGCTTTAAAGCATCCCTTACAAAAGGTGGGTAACAGGAAAAGAAAGGAGAACGATACAAAGGCAGGTACATTTGACAGGACCTGCATTTGACTCCTGGGTGAATTAGCAGGCCTGATACACTGTCTAAAATCCTGTAGACACAGAAAATTCTCATGTCCTGGTGGCCAGTGTGGTGTGGGAGACTGGAAGAATACAAATTCCCACTTGTTGCCTCAGTAATTTGCTGCTGTTGGATCAGGGTATATTGGTGACATATAATCCATAATATGGTCCTGTAGTCTTCGACTTTTTTTTTTAAGATGCAAAATCTTTTTATCAAGCTTATGTGGTAAATTGATATGTTTATTTTAAAAAAGTCCACATGAATGGGCTATGGCTTTGTTTGAATTGGCAGGGGAGTTGGAGGAGGCCCTTCTTGCATGTGCACTTCACATCCTTTCTTTTTCCCTCTCCTTGAGAGGTCTTGGAAACCCTCACAGCCTAGTCCTTCCAGAAGTATTATGAGAACTTCTAACTTCTCTTCTACAATTTTTTCTCCTTTAGCCTATCAAATTTTTACTGACCACGTCCTATACAAATGCCACTATGTTAGTTAAAGGGAAAACACAGGCCTTTTGGTTTCTTAATTTTCTCACTGTGATGTTGAATTATAACTCAGTGTTCTGGATCAATGCTGGTTCCAGTGCTCTACAATGTGGAATTACTGTCAGGCTGCTTCCCACCTGAGAATGCTTCCTAATTTGTCAAATGGGATGACAAATAGCAACGTATTAGAAAGCACTTAGAAGCCATATTTAATAAATGAATTATCTTCTTCTGGACCCCTTCCTTTCAACTTGCAGGAATCTTTTCATGTGAATATAGGTGTGCTTAGGTTAAAACTCCTTTGAGAGGACAACATTCAAAATTGAAACTCTGCTGAAATAAGGTCATGTGCAACTATCTTGTTAGGAATATGGAATGTCTGATAGTAAAATGTTTTTTCTTTTTTAAAAATGGCCTGAAAATCTCTTCATTCTCACTTCTAAATAAGTTAACAAAACAAGTTAACAACTGGAGATAACAAAATTATTGACACTTAATACCTTTCCCTTCATTTAACTTTATGAAAAAGCTAATCCCTGCCATTTGGGAGAAGGACCTGGCAACCCCCTCCCAAAAATCAATCTGCCATTGAAAACCCTATGAACAGCAGAGAAGCACTGACAATAGAGTTTCCCCTGTTGTACAGAGGGTCGCTATGAGTTGGATACCGACTCGACGGCACCTAACAACAACAACAATCCCTGCCATACATGATGGCTCATGCCTGTAATCCCAGTGATTCAGGAAGCTGAGGCAGGAAGATTTTAAATTCAAGGCCAGATGGAGACTGTGCAATTTAGTGAGATTTTTGTCTCAAAATAAAAAACAAAAATGGGGCTGGGGGTGTGGCTCAGTGGTAGGTCACTTGCCTATCATGTGAGAGGCCCTGGGTTCAACTCCCCAGTGCTGAGGGAAAAAAATGTTTATCATTTAAGAATTTGTGGAAAAATTTATAATAAAAAATAAATGAAATAAATGGTAGGCAAAAGGAGAAAATGCTGCAATAATTATCTTTCTTCCATAAGGAAATGATACCTTCCTTAACCCAGAAGGCTAAAACAATAAATATTACAGATGTCTTATTTGGAAAAATCAGTAGGTCATATAAGTAAGCATTTTTTCTAATTTATGGAGAAGGGCATGGCTTAGGAGTAATTTAAATGTATAGAAATCACAAAGATACCTATATCATAGAAAAATATTCCTTTTACTTTTTTAAATAAAAATAGTTGTGAAAGGTTTTTAGGAGTTTGAAATGTTTTACTAAGTATGAGTGATTTAAATCCATTCATGAAAGAAAAATCAATCATATATATAATAGGATTATATGTATATATAATAGGATCAAAACAATTTATGGGGACAAAGTAAGTCCATGATATTTTAGCACAAAGTAGTTTATTTTACCTTTGCTCTCCTGGCTAAATTCCAGTCAGAGAAGCCTCCTTTGTAGAAATCCCCTTTCTGTTCTCTACTATTATAGTGTTTTTATGAATGATAAAAATAAACTTTAAAAAGTCTCAATTCCATATACAACCATAGCATAAGATATTTAACTGATATAGACTAGACACCAAAATGTGTGTGTGTGTATGTGTGTGTATAAGCATTGCTTTGGCCTTACTTTAACATTAGGTAACTACTTCTTTGGGCTTAATTAAACTAGCCCATAGCCCAATTTATGGGAGAAGGACCTGGCAACCCACTCCCAAGGCAATCCCGAACAGTCAGCCATTGAAAATCCTATGACGGTCACTATGAGTCGGATAGCAACTCGACGGCACCTAACAAGACAACAACAACATAGCATAATTTAATTTTTTTATTGCTCATTTCTCTAAATCAGCAGTCTCCAAACTTTTTGGCACAAGGGATGACTTTGTGGAATGAATTGGAAGACAGTTTTTCGGTGGATGGGGTTGGGGGTAAGGGTTATAAATACAGATGAAGTTTTGCTCACTTGTCCACTACTCACCTCCTGCTGTGTATCCTGGTTCCTAACAGGGGATTGGGGCTCCGTAATCTAAATAATGGGCTGGGATTTAGCTCAGTTGGTAGAGTGCTGCGCTGCAGTCTCCGGAGGTCCTGAGTTCAATTCCCAGCACCGCAAAAATGGGAGAAGGACGTGGCAATCCACTCCCAAGGCAATTCCCAAACAGCCATTGAAAACCTATGAGGGTTGCTATGAGTTGGATACCGACTCAATGGCACCTAACAATCTAAATAATATAAATACAATGTAAAGGGTGTTGGATGAATACCAACAGGGACATACAGTACAGCAAGAAAGTACAGCAATGGTAAATGCCCATGAGAGCTGCAACATAGCATATAGATCTCTCCAGAGAATAAAACTGATTGACTCTCTTTCTGCATCATTAGCAAATGACATTTTAAAACATTTCTCCATTGATGTGGTATGGTTTGAATCTCCCTTAATTATAATCTCTCCCCCTCCCCCGAGTACTGGGAGGTTGAATCCAGGGCCTCATACATGCTTTGCAAGGGCTCTGTCACTGAGCTGCACCCCTAGCCTGTTTTTTATTTTTATAAATAAGTTACACAGGCTGCCTCTGGCCTCAGACTTGCGAGCCTCCTGCTTCAGCCTCCCCTGTCACTGGGATTAGAGGCATGCACAACCTCTCTCAGGGATAATAATCATTTGTTAGATTTGCATACCACTTTAAAAATTTCAGAGAGTTTTCACAGGCTTTTTCACAGAACTAGTTTGACTTCCCCAAGGGGCTGCAAATGCTCACTGCTATGCTCCTACCCATGGGACAGCTTGGAAGCTACTGCAGTGGCATTCCAGGTCCAAACCACTAGCACAGTGGAAGCTTATACCTTATGGCATAAAACTTCATCTATGATCCTAGCTCTTTCTCTTGAACAAGAATAATGATGCAAGATTAGATTGTGTTAATTCACCATCAAGAAGTCCAGAAAAGAGCACTTCAGATCTTGGAACTGTCCTGTATCACATTTATCCAAAATGCATTGAACAAATATTCTTGGCTACCTGCTAAAAGCTAGTCATTGTTCTAGTGTGAGGGATGCTGATGTTAACAAATTGAAGCCTTTTTTTTTTTTTTTTTTTTGCGGTACTGGGGAGTTGAACCTAGGGCCTCACACATGCTTTTGTTTTTGCAAGAGCTTAATCACTGAGCTGTACCTGTAGCCCAGTTTTTACTTGTATTTTGAGTCAGGGTCTCACTAAGTTATGCAGGCTGTTTCTGGCCTCGAACTTGTGATTCTCCTGCATCCACCTCCCAAGTCACTGGGATTAAAGTCTTGCCACCATGTCTGGCAACAAATTGAAGTCTTTGTCACCAGAAAGTTTACAGTCCAATGGGGAAAGAGACATGATAACAAAATAAAGAAGTGCTAGTGTGTTAGCCTTAGCTGATGAAAAGTGCCGTGGCATGTTTAAGGAGCAGCCAGTATGAGGGAGAGTGGAGGGAAGTGAGGTTCCACTCCACCAAGGAGCTTGGATTCCTACTCCACTGATCCTTGTGGTTTACTGCAAGGGATTTGGAGGAGTTGAGTAGAAGTGTGCCATCATCAAGTTTACAATTTAGTACAATTTACAAATTCAAAATACAACACTGCTTTGTACAGAAGAGACTGAAGAGGGCATGTGCTGAAGAGGAGTTAGCTATTGTAATAAACCATGTGAGGACAAAAGTAATAATTCCTTCAAGACTCCCCTTTGCTCTAAGAAACCATTGACTTGTGTTTTTAATGACTACTGATCAGTTTCACTGTTTCTAGAATTCCCTATAAATGGAAGACAATTAGGAAAAGGGGATGGGGGAGCATGAGAGGGCAGTGGAAGGAGGTGGATGTGGCATTCACCAGGGAGAAGGGATACATTTCAGTGTGCTCCTTTTCATTGGTTTGTAGCTTGCCTGACATTTGGAGCTGTAAATTCTGCTAAATGATGTGAGTTATGCTGTGTCATCTGGGGGCCTCTTAGAGAGATGAGCAAGAAGGAGATCCTTTGGATGCCTTCCATACTTTAGATAGGCACCTCTCAAAAGGCTTTCTTCCATGACTACCATCCATGGGTGTCAGGTGGAGAGGACTCCAGAGCTTCTAGTACCTTGCCTATATTTGAACTCTACCCTTTATCATGAGCCATTTTCTAGTAAACTGAAAAGTATATAAGACTTTATAACTGAAGAGTGGTATACTCTACCACTTTTCATCCCAGGCTTATCATTGATTCTTACACTGCAAAACCCAGAAAGCTCTTTGTAAAGCAATTTTTCACTTTGCCTTTGAAAAACTGAAAAATAATACGGTAAATGAAATCTTAAAATAAATTCTTCCTTAATTCTGCCACAAAACTGTTATAGTTATATGCCATATAATGAAGTTTTGTCCAATGATAGGCTACATATATGATGGTTGGCCCCATAAGGTTATATTGAAACTGAAAAATTCAATTGCCTAGTGATGTCATAAACATCATAATGTCATTGTGTAAAGGATTATGTGTGTGTTTATGGTGATCCTGGTGAAACTAAATCTACTGTGCCACCAGTTGAATAAAAACACAGTGTATATGTATGGCATATAATAGTTGATTATGATAATAAATGATTGTTACTGGTTTATATGCCCTAAAGAAGAAAAGTGGTCAGAGAAGAGAATCCATCTGGTGTGTATTGAAGAAGCAAAGTATGTACATGGTTATAGTTGTGATGGTGGAGGTGGGGTTACTGTGGGGAGGTGGAAAGTATAGATCTGTTGGAATGGGGGAAAATATGGAATTTGCCTCTCAGCCTCATTCGTGTGTGTGTGTGTGTGTGTGTGTGTGTGTGTGTGTGTGTGTGTGTGTAGCACCAATTATAGCATTTACTTCTCTCTCCCAAACCAATTCCTGCCTTAACCAATTCCTCCCAAACCAATTCCAATATCTTAAGGAGAGCTCTGAATTTAGTAATCTACAACAGATTGGTATTTTCTTGTACTTAAAAACAACAGTGAACCAGGAATATGGAAATTGAAATGCTTCTGTTCACTTACCTTCTCCAATGCAGCTTGAACAGCAGATTCACTTTCTGCATCTAGGGCAGATGTAGCCTCATCTAAGATCAGAATTTTGGGGTTTCGAACTAGTGCTCGAGCAATCGCGATTCTCTGTTTCTGCCCTCCACTCATTTGAGCTCCTTTTTCCCCTACCAATGTGTTGAATTTCTAATGTAATATAGGAGGAGAAAAGCACAGAATTAGAAAGCAGGATAATTTAGAAAAGGAAAGGACAAACACAGTTGTGTTTTAATACCAGCTTAATCACTACTTTGGCCTCATTGCCTATGACCTATTTGTTTATTTTAAAAACAAACAACTGTGATAAAAGGCCCTAGTAAAGAGGATTAGAAAAATTTGGCTAGGTTCAAAACAAATGAGAACATATCACAAATAAGGAATTTTAGAAAAATTAATAATTGGGACATATTTTCACATCTTTTTATTAGACATTCTTAGAATCCTTTGAAGTCTTTAATCACTATAATAGAAGTACATACAAAAGTATTATTTGAAATGTTCATTAACAATTTGATATATTATTCACACTTTCCTTCTTGGACACTGTGAAAACACTATAAAAGAAATTACTACAGCTGCCTCCTAAATGTCCACCTTGCTCCCAAACCGTTTTTGAATCTTGGAAGACTTTTAAGATTATTGTAATTTTTTTGCTAAATGCATCTTTTGTTTTCCTTTCTATTTTTCCAGTACTGGCGGACTTAAACTAAGGGCCTTACACATGCAAGGCAAGCACTCCTCTAGTGAGCTGTACTCCCAGCCCAATTTTTATTTCTTGAGACAGGGTCTTGTTAAGTTGTCCAGGCTCCTGGCCTTGAACTTTCAGTCCTCCTGCCTTAGCCTCCCTAGTGCTGGGATTATAGGGGTATGCCACTGGGCCCAGTTAACAAAGTAGATGTTATATATTTATGGTAGGGGCAACTTCTAGCACCAAGAAAATAATCTGTCTAAATCTTTAATTTCTAGAGACTAATCATATTTTTAAAAATATCAACTTTATTGTAGAAAAAATTATACAAAATAAAAGGTATCCATTTTAAGGATATAGTAAATGAGTATATTCATGTTACCATCAGCCCAATAAAGACACAGAATATTGCTGGCACCTAGAAAGTCTTCTCATGTCTTTTTTCAGTCCAAACCCAAACCCTGCCTCAGACTGAATACCCATGATTTGATTTTTATCATTACAAATTAATTTTTCAGGGTCTAGAATTTCATATAAATATAATCTTAAAGCATGTATTTTTTAGCTGGCTTTCTTTACCTAGCATAATGTTTTTGAGATTCATTAATGATCTATCAGCAGTTTGCCTTCATTTATTGTTGAGTCGTGTTCTATACAATGTGAATGTACCTTAGACTTTTAGATTTAGCAAAATTAAACAAAAACTCACAAAAATCCCAGAGAGCTCACTTAAATTTGATTTCAGGAAAATGATAAATTTTTTAGTATGTTTCATGCAAAACTTGGGATATATTGAGGCTAAAAATTTTGTTATTTATTGGAAATACGAATTTAACTGGGAATCCTTTATTTCATCTTGCAACAATTTGTTTATACATTCAGCTGCTTGTTTCCAAGCTGGCCTCAAACTGGAAATCCTCCTGTTTTGGACCTCCCACTGTCCTTAAGTTTTTATTTTTGAAGTTTGGCTTCAATATTTGGTTTAAGATCTGTGGCAAATCAATTTTTGTGTGTGGAATGCTATAGAAGTCACATTTCATTTTTTCCCTTCCTTCATTATAAAGGTCTTCTTTTCTCCTACTGAATCCCATTGGCCTCTTCAAAAATTAATTGACTGAATATGTGTGGGTCTATTTCTGGGCTCTCTGTTTTATTGATTTGTACATTCATTTTATCCCAGTACTACTGTCTTAAAGCTAAATACTGTAAGCTAGGCACTGTGGTGCACACTTATAATCCTAGTGACTCAGGATGCTGAAGTAGGAGGATTGCAGGTTCAAGTTCTGTGCAATTTAGCAAGACACTCAAAGATTTTAGTTACTCCAGGTTTGTTCTTTCAAAATTGTTTTGGCTATTCTTTTTTATCTTTTTTTCAGTACTGAGGGTTGAACTCAGGGCCTCATGCAAGCTAGGCAAGTACTCCACCAGTGAGCTGCACCTCCTGCCCTTTGAAAAATTTTTTAATTTTGGCGACAGAGTCTTGCTTTGTTTCTCAGGCTGCCTCTGGCTTTGAACCTGGGATCCTCCTGTTTCAGCCTCTAGGGTAGCTAGGATTATAGGCATGCTCCCAACTGTTTTGGTCATTCTTGATTTTTGAATTTACAAATATATTTTGGAATTAGTATGGCAAGTTCTATACACACAAAAAAGACTGTTGGGATTTTGGTTGGTAAAGAATCAGATTTACAGGTCAGTTTGAGGAGACTGCACATCTTTAAAATTACAGAATCTGTACTTCAGATACTAAGGCACACTCAATTTAGGTCTTCCATTTTTTTTTTCCAGCATACTTCTATAGTTTTTTATGTAGAATACTTGGAAGTCTTTCATTAAATCTATCCTTAAGATTTTGTTTTTTCTAAAAATAGATCTACCATATGACCCAGTTATACCATTATTAGGAATATACCCAAAGGGAGATGAGTCACCATACCACAGAGACACCTGCATCTCTATGTTCAATGGCCACAACTAATATTTACTCAGTGAATATTCCAGATGCAACTGGGAATAATGTCTTCTGTTGGGTGGAATGTTCTATATGTGTCAGTTACCATTGGTTGATAGTATTCCTAATAGCCAGGATACAGAATCAACTAAAGTGCCCATCAATAGAATGGATTAAAAAATTATGGTACATATACACAATGGAATACTACTCAGCAATTATAAAAATGAAATAATGTCATTTGCAGCAAAATGGATGGAGTTGGAGAAAGTTTATCTTAAGTGAATGAACACAAGCCCCAAAAGAGAAATACCATATGTTCTCACTCATATGTGAACTGAATCAAACTTAAAAGAAGGAAAAAAAATCCTATACATAAATTGGAATATAATAAAAAGCTCATGTAAACTTAGCATACAAGGGACAATTTAAGGAGTGGAAAGAAGGAGGAAGGGATCTAGCAAAAGGAAGCTATGATGGGAGAAGACTGGAGGGGGAGGAGTGCCATCGAGGAGCAAGGAAGTAGGGAGAGGTCAACCTCAAAGTAAACACCTCAACTTTATTGTTATGGGAAACAATAATACCAATAATACCAAAAGATAGCAATAATGCAAACAGACTAGACTACTCATGTAATACTGCTGAGAATGTAAAAAGATAGATCACTATAGAAAAAAGTTTGTACTTAAATCAAAATTGGGATGCACATATATAGATAAGTATTACCACCAAAAGACACAAGTAGAAAGGAGATCATTGGTGGGGGGGTGATGACGGCGGAGGAGGGTCATGAGAGGGTAAGGGTGAAGCTATGTGAGCAATGTACAATGAGATGCATATGTGGAAATGTCACAATGAAATGCATATAAAAATGAACCCTCCCAAAAAATAAATGAAAGAGCTATTCCATTCTAAAAATGATGCTATTGTGAATGCTACTTTTTATACTAGTTTTATTTGTAACTATTGCTACTACTTAGATATTCAGTTGATTTTTCAATAGTTTTAGGTCCATTAAAGTTATCTACTTTTTTCTTGAGTGAATTTGGCAGTTTGTGTCTTTCAAGGAATTGGCTCTCATGTAAATTGTTAAATTGATAGGCATAGCATTGTTTTCAGTATTCCTTTGTTAACTTTTTAGTGTCTTTGGGATCAATAGTCATGCATCTTCTTTCATTCTTGATATTGGTTATTTCTCTCTTTCTTTTTCCTGTCATCAGACTTGCTATAGTTTTACTGACTTTTCATTTTTTTCAAGAAACAAGTGATTGTCTCTGATATTTTCTAGTTTTTGATTTCATTGATTCCTGCTCTAATCTCTATTAGTTCTTCCTTCTTGCTTAATTTGTTCTTCTTTCTCCAGTTTTGCAAGGTAGAAACTTGCTTTGCAAATGGAGCACTTTTTTCTTTTCCAAAAATAAGTATTTAATTCTGTGTCTCTCGAAGGAGTGCTTTAAGTGTATTGTGCCAATAATGATGCAATTTAGTTCAAAATAGTTTTTCATTTCCTAGAAACTTTCTCTTTGAACCACAGTTTATTTTGAAGTGTGTTATTTAGGATCTGGGGATGTAGCTCAGCAATAAAGCACTTGCCTAGAATACATGAGGCCTTGGATTCCATCCCCAGCACAAAAGCATGCTATTTAATTTTTAAATGTTTATTTTCCAAATATATTTTTGCTATTGAATTCTAGTTTAATTCTGTTATGGTCTGAGAAGATATTTTGTATACTTTCTATTTTTTCAGATTGCTAATGTTTTGTTTGTTTTTAATGGCCACAATAATATTTATCTCAGTGAATATTCCAGATGCAACTGGGAATAATGTCTTCTGTTGGGTGTAATGTTCAATATGGGCCAGTTACTATTGGTTGATAGTATAGTTCAGGTCATCTATATCCTTTTTCTCTGTCTACTTGTTTTATTATCAAAATCCTCATGTAAAATTGTAGATTTTTCTATTTCTTTTGGATGTATCAGGTTTTGCCTCATGTATTTTGAAGCTCTTAAGTAAATAAATGGCTGGGATTTAGCTCAGTTGGTAGAGCGCCGCTCTGCAGTCTCTGAGGTCCCGAGTTTGATTCCCAGCATTGCAAAAATGGGAGAAGGACGTGGCAACCCACTCCTAAGGCAATCCCCAAAACAATCTGCCATTGAAAACGCTATGAGGGTTGCTATGAGTCGGTCACGACTCGATGGCACCTAACAACAACTACAATAAGTAAATAAACGTCTATTATTATTGCAAAGACTTTATATTTTCCTGTTTCTTTGTATGTCTTCTTTTTATAAATGATATATTGAATGGTGTGTATGGTTTGTGGATGATACTCTGCATTCTATTTTCTTCTTTAAAAATGTTTGTTTTTGTTGTAGTTGTTGTTGTTAGGTACCATCCAGTCTAGTCCAACTCATAGAGACCCTCCTAGAGTTATCAATGGCTGATTGTTTTGAGATTGCTTTGGGAGTGGATTGCCACATCCTTCTCCTGTTTGTTGTAGTCAGCTTTTCAAATACTGATTATTAACTTGACCTTGAACATATCTTAGTGTTAAACTTTGTTGGGATGAATCTGTAGAAAACCTCGTGTCTTGGCAGGATCCAGCCCCCAAGTTCTGTCTCCTCTGGGGATCCTGTTATGACTTGGGTTTAGAGTTGGTCTTACTCTAAGGTATGGCTTATTTGGTGTCTTAGCCTCATGCCTGGGGCCTTAAAAAGCTGTTAATGGGATCCCACATCTAGATGGGTTGACACAAGTGACAAAAATAAATGGCTTAAACATAAAAAAATTATGTGCCTAGCACAGTGTCAGGGAGGGTTTGTTCTCTATAGTCTATAGGGTCACTATGAGTTGGACCCAACTTGATGGCATCTAACAACAATGCTATTCACTTTTGAGCATATATTTCCCTATTGTTTTTTTACCTGTCTGAATTGACCAGTTCTGCAAATTTTAATTATTTTTATGATTTCTCTGGTCATTGATATCTGTGAAATTTAGTTTTCATCATGACAAGCCAGTATCTCTAATTCATGGTTTGGATTATAGCTTTAGGATTTACTAGTAGATTTATACAAGGGACATCTTTGTGCAGTTATGGCCTTTTAGTAATAGCAAATAGTAATTTGCAAAGTATGATTTAAGAGACCCTGAAAAACTCTCTAATTCCAAGTGGGAAACTGGAGAGCATTGGGTATTTTGAGGAAGGGAAGTCACTGACAAGAGTAAAAGGTCAATGAAGAGAAGTGTGCATTTTCCCAAACCACATACCCTTAGTGATTTTGTCGGCCTAAATACGGTGCTAATCATGACCCTAGATAATTGGATAGGAGACCATTACTGGCATAATAAAAGTTTTTCTTAAAAAAAGAATAAAATTATTACAAATTACAGAATGTATTTTGTCAAATATGCCCATCAAAATGGACTTTTTTTGTTATTGTGACCTTTTCACATGATCAATTTTATATGTATTTTAATTTCAAATATATGTATGTGTGTGCGTACACACACATATATGTATGTATATATATGTATGTATGTATATATATGTATGTATGTATGTATGTATGTATGTATGTATGTATATATGTTGTTGTTAGGTGCCATCGAGTCGGTATCCGACTCATAGCGACCCTCTGTACAACAGGGGAAACACGATTGTCAGTGCTTCTCTGCTGTTCATAGGGTTTTCAATGGCAGATTGATTTTTGGGAGGGGGTTGCCAGGTCCTTCTCCCAAGCCTACAGCACCTGGTGTTCCCAGGCGGTCTCCCATCCAGGTACTAACCAGGCCTGACCCTGCTTAGCTTCCGAGATCTGACGGGATTGGATGCCACAGGGCTACCGGTGCAGGCTATATATATGTATATGTGTATGTATATATATTATATTATATATATATATATATATATATATATATATATATATATATATATATATATAATTTTTACGGTACTGAGGGGCTAAACCCAGAGCCTCACACATACTTTGGAAGTGCTCTACCACTGAGCTGCACCCCTAACCCTTCTTTTGTTTTTCATCTGAGACAAAATTTCAGTAAATTACGCAGGCTGCCTCTGGCCTCAAACTTTCCATTCCCCTGCCTCCACCTTCTGAGTCATTGGGATTACAGGTGTGAGCCACCACACCCAGGAAATGTCATCCTTTTATATTTTACCAGGTGTTTCCCACAGTTTCAGGTGAAACTGATGAAGTAAAGTTCAGGAAATGTAAATAAATGGTTTTATACCTCTCAGTTCTACATGCTTATTAAGATCTAATACAGCCTCTTACCTAATACTTCCAAGTTTATCATTTTATGAATATGATTCCACATTTCTTTCTTTTTTTTTTTTCAGTACTGGGGGTTGAACCCAGGGCCTCGCGCTTACATACTCTGCAAGTGCTAGACCACTGAGATGAACTCTCAGCCCATTTTTTTACTTTTTTTTTTTTTTTTTGAGACAGGGTCTCGCTAAATTACCCAGACTGCCTGTGGTCTAGAACTTGTGATCCTCCTGCCTCTGCCTCCCAAGCCACTGGGACTACAGGAGTGCACCACCGTGCCTGGCTGATTCCACATTTCTTATTCAGTATTAATTCCATGTGCTTTTAAAAATGATTTTGCCTCTACACTGTCACAGAACCAATCCCAACATTGTGTGTGACATTCCCACCTTTAGCCACAAGATGGCAATGAAAATCAACATTTTGCAGATAACATTATTTCTCAGTTTGGACTGATGATTTTGCCTCATATTTCTTTGCTTTAACATATTTCTCATTTTTTTCTTCCATTTGGAATGAGAACCAAAAAGAACTAAATGTGACCCTTAAAATTGGCCTTTCAGTGGTGCATTTTTTTTTTTTTTTTTTTTTTTTTTTTTTTTTTTTTTTTTTTTTTTTTTTTTTTTTTTTTTTTTTTTTTTTTTGGCTCTGAGTATGCTCTCTTCTCTTTAGATGTTTCATCTAGGACAATGAAAAATGTTAATGGCACTCATTCTATTCTGTAGGTTATTGTTCCATTGTCTTGTTTTGGAGTGCTGAAGTGCTGTAGTTCTAAGCTGAGAACATAGGTAATAACACATACTTACATTAGGAAGCTCCATTATAAAGTCATATGCATTTGCTTCCTTTGCTGCCTTCTCAATCTCTTCATCCGTCACACCATCTCGTCCATACTTAATGTTGTTTTTGATGGTGGTCCCAAACAGTACAGGCTCTTGGCTGACCACTCCAATATGTTCTCGATAATGCTGCACATTTAGGGCTCGGATGTCATTATCATCCACTGTGATCTGCCAATCCAAAGAAGGAACCATGTTATGATGCCTTTTATAGAATTGGCTTTTCATTCTTTCTTCCTAGTCTGAAATATAAGCTGAGAAGTAGTATATTTTAGCAATCAAAGCTTGACTATATTTTAATGAAATATTTATGATTGTTGATAGTCTTTTGCTGGTAGATGGGAACCCAGAAAACTTAAAAAAAAATTGACTTAAAACCTTGCCAACTCACCTAAATATTTTGACTGTAAGATCCATGAATTAGGTATTTTATATATGCCATGTGCCATGGGGCATGCCTATAATCCTAGCGACTCAGGAGGCAGAGGCAGGAAGATCACAAGTTTTGGGCTAGAGGCAGCCTGTGCAACTTAGTGAGACCCTGACTCAAAATAAAAAATAAAAGAGGGGCTGAGGGTATAGCTCAGTGGTACAGGACTTGCCTAGCATGCATGAGGCCTGTCTTCTACCCCCATATTGAGGCAATAAAAAAAGTCACACATATACACTATAGGTAGACATATGTAACAAACGTCAGTTTTGTTATTTTAAGAATGAATGTGACCGTTAATGTTCTAAGAAATAGCCTTCTTTACTTTTCTTCAATACTTTACTCATCCACACATGACAAAAGTATCTTCTTTTTATTGCTTACAAATCATAGTAAATGAACTCTGTCTTCTCCATGGATGTTGCCATTACCATAACATGTCCCAATAATAGAAGCCCTAGGTGTGGTAATCATATGAGTATCTATTTCTCACCAACCCTGGTGTTTTGTCTGGGAATGAGTACTCTGTGCTTTATACGTGGAATGCCCAACTAGTAATTTATTTAGTCAATATTAGCATAGACTCTGAATCTAAGCAAAGACTAAAAAGTAAAATTTGAATGACATCAAGCTCTAGTTTATGGGAGTAGATTTTCTTTTAAAAATAATAGTTGAATATTTGAATATAGGCATTAAGAATTATGTACTTGGGGATATCACTGCCTCAGTCTCTGAGCCATTTCTGAGGGTGAGAAAGTTAAGTACAACATGATACATTGTAGAAAAAAAATGGGGATAATTTTTACAGACGTCATTCTTCTGGGTAGGATCTGACAAATTTTGAAATTCTGTGTGTGTGTGTGTGTGTGTGTGTGTGTGTGTATAATTTTTTTTGAGACAAGATCTCCGTATGTAACCTAGGCCAGCCTCAAGCTTGCACTTCTCCTGCCTCAGTACTCCTGTGGGTGCCGGGATTATAGGCATGTGCCACCATGCTTGGATCAGATTTTAAAATTCTGATAAGTTGTAAGCACTACAAACTTCATTGTTATTTTTCTTCAAAACATTCACTTTTTTCCATTTTTTGGGGGGGATATTGGGGGTGTCCAGCACCACAATTCAAAAATGTCAATTCTTCTTCTGTCTCCTTCATTGTCCAGCTTTCACAACCATATGATGTGACTGAAAATACCATGGCACGAGTGAGGTTCACCTTCGTCTTCAATGTGTTGTCTTTACTTTTTAATGCTTTAAAGAGGTCTTTTGCAACAGCTTTTCCCAGTGCAATGTGTCTTTTGATTTCTTGACTGAGGTTTCCATGGTTATTAATTATAGAACCAAATAAAGCAAAATCTTGGACAGCCTCAATCTTTTCTCCATTTATCATAAAGTTGCTTATTGACCCAGTTGTAAGGATTTTTGTTTTGTTGATGTTGAGTTACAGTCCATACTGAAGGCCATATTCTTTGGTCTTCATCAGTAAATGTTTCAAATCCTCTTTACTTTCAGCAAGCAGAGTTGTGTCATCTGCATAACACAGGTTGTTAATGAGTCTTCCTCCAGTCATGATGCTGCATTCTTCTTCATAAAGTCCAGGTTCTTGGATTATTTGCTCAGCATGGAAATTGAGGAGGTATGGTGAACGGATACAGCCCTGATACACACCTTTATCCACCTTAAATCAAGCAGTGTTTCCTTATCCTGTTTGAACAACTGCCTCCTGGTCCATGTATAGATTTCTCATGAGTACAATTAGAATGAGTACAAAAGAATGGTATTCCCATTCTTTGTAGTGTTATCCATAATGTGTTATGATCCACACAGTCAAATGCCTTTGCATAGTTGATAAAACATAGACACCTGTCTGGTATTCTCTGCTTTTGCCTAATATCCATCTGACAGCAATGATGTCCCTGGTTCCATGCCCTCTTTTGAATCTGGCTTGATTTTCTGGCAGTTCTCAGTCTATATACTACTGCAGTCACTTTCGAATGATATTTAATAAAATTTTGCTTGTGTGTGATATATTGTTCAATAGTTTCCACATTCGGTTGGATCCCCCTTTTTAGGAAGAGGCACAAATATGGATCTCTTCTAGTCGGCCAGGTAGCTCTTTTCAAAATCTCTTGGCATAAACACATTAGCACCTCCAGTGCTGCATATGTTTGTTGAAACATCCCTATTGGTATTCCATCATCTCCTGGAGGCTTGTGTTTTATCAATTCCTTCAAGGCAACTTCGACTTTGTCCTTTAATACCATTGGTTCCTGGTCATATACAACCTCTTGGAATAGTTGGTCATCCACCAATTCTTTTATGTATAATGATCTGTGTATTCCTCTCATCTTCTTTTGATGTTTTCTGTGTTGTTTAATATTTTCCCTGTGGAATCCTTCACTATTGCCACTTGAGGCTTGAATTTTTTTTTCTTTAATTCTTTAAGCTTGAGAAAAACAGAGTGTGTTCTTCCCTTTTGTTTTTCTGTCTCCAGCTCTTGGCACATGTCATTAAAATATTTGATGTTGTCTTCTCTAGTTGCCCTTCGCCTGCAACTGTAGCCCTGTGTCATCCGAATCCGTCAGATCTCAGAAGCTAAGCAGGGTGGGGCCTGGTTAGTACCTGGATGGGAGACCACCTGGGAAGACCAGATGCTGTAGGCTTGGGAGAAGGACCTGGCAACATCCTCCTAAAAATCAATCTGCCATTGAAAACCCTATGGACAGTAGAGAAGCACTGGCAATAGTGTTTCCCCTGTTGTACAGAGGGTCGCTATGAGTCAGATACCGACTTGACGACACCTAACAACAACAACAACAACAACAACAACAACAACAACAACAGTTGCCCTTTGAAATCTTCTATTTATTTCCTTAACTTCATTATGTTTTCCTTTCACCAACATTCAAGAGAAAGCTTCAAAGTCTCTTTTGACATGTAATTTAGTCTTTTCTTTATTTCCTGTCTTTTTAGTAACCTTTTACTTTCTCATGAAAGGTGTCTTTGATGTCATGCTACTGCTCATCTGGTCTTTTATCATCAGCGTCTAATGCATTAAACCTGTTCTTGAGGTGGTCTCTGAACTCAGGTGGGATATACTCAATGTCATGCCTTGGCTCTTGTATACTTGTTCTAATTTTCTTCAGTTTCATTTTGAACCTGCATATGAGCAATTGATGGTCTGATCCACAATCAGCACCTGGTTGCATTATGACATTTGATATTGAACTTTTCCATCATTTCTTTCCATAAATATAGTCAATTTGGTTCCTGTATGTTCTGTCTGTTGAAGTCCATGTGTATAGTCACCATTTATATTGGTGAAAAATGTATTTTCAATGAAAAGTTCATTGGTCTGATAAAATTCTATCATGTGATATCCAGTATCATTTCTGTCACCAAGGCCATATTTTCTAACTACTGAGCCTTCTTTGTTTCCAACTTTTGCATTCCAGTCACCGGTAATTATCAATATATCCTGATTGCATATTCAATCTATTTCAGATTACAGAAGCTGGGAAAAATCTTCCCTATCTTCATTTGTGGCCTTAGTGGTGGGATGTAAATTTGAATAATAGTCATATTAACTGGCCTTCCTTGCAGATATATGGATGTTATTCTCTCACTGAAAGCATTGTACTTTAGGACAGATCTTGAGATGCCTTTTTTTTGATGATGAATGCAGCTCCATTTCTCTTCAATTTGTCATTCCTGGCATAGTAGACCATATGATTATCTGATTCAGAATGGCCCATGCTTGTCAATTTTAGCTCACTGATGCCTAGAATGTCAATGTTTATGTGCTCCAGTTCCTTTTTGATGATTTCTAATTTTCCTAGATACAAATGAGGCACATTCCATATTCTAATTAATAATGGATATTTACAGTTGTTCCTCCTCATTTTGAGTTGTGTCACATCAGGAAATGGAGGTCCCTGAGACTTTACTCCATTTTTGTCATTAAGGTAGAACCTACTTTGAGAAGCCAACTCTTTCCTAGTAGTCTTTCGAGTGACTTTCAACCTGGGCTGCTCATTTTCCAGCACTATATCTGACAGTGTTTCTCTGCTATTCATACTGTTTTCAATGGCTAATTATTTCAGGAGTGGGCTGCTGGGTCCTTCTTCCTAGTCTGTCTTCGTCTGGAAGCTCAGCTGAAATCTGTCCACCATGGGTGACCCTGTTGATATCTGTAATACTCGTAGCATAGCTTTCAGTATCACAGCAACACGCAAGCCCCCACAGTATGGCAAACTGGCAGACATGGAGATTCTTGCACCTAGCACTCACCAAACCTTCATCAGGATCATATAACCTTTGTAGAAGCTGGACTGCTGTGCTCTTCCCACTGCCACTGGGGCCAACCAAGGCTATTGTCGCTCCAGACTTAATTTTGAGATTCAGACTTTTCAAAATCTATGGGAATATATGGAGGGAAATCACAAAGTTAGGAAAAGCTTGAAAAAATGTGCATATTTTCAGAAATGTAATGTTTATAGACAGAAAACAAATTCTTCCATGGAATTTAAAAACAAATTTAGATATTTGTTTCATGTGCATTTATAATAATTACATAATTTTGGAAAGATAATAGTTAAGAAATTTCTTATGCTTTCTCTGTTTAAGAGATCTCAGTTAAGAGCACTCTTAGAATATTAACTAGCCACAGCAGACTGTTCACATTTTCAAGCACAGTATGTTAAATGAACTTCATGACTACCAAGTTATTGGAAGTTTTGTCTTTTAATTCACAACAACTGAATTACATCTTGCCAGATACCTTTTCAAGTTATTTAAGGAAGTTCTTCCTTAGACTGCATTTAACATTATTGCAAGGTATATTCCAGAGAGCAACTGGCCAGGCTTCTCATCAACTCCCACAGATAGAATTTCATCATTTCTATAAGCTCACTCTCTCCAGTGGTGGATCTCATGGGGATATTTCTCAATGACTGGAATTTGCTACTAGCATTTAGTGTTCCACACACTGGTGATGTGAGAACAGCCTCACAATTAACTATCCTCCCCAAATGACAATAGGGAGCTTAATCTTTGCTTGTAAACTGTATATTTTCAGCCCAAATAAAAGGTTCTCCTCTTAGATTCTCTCACCTTGATCTCATTATTTATAAAAAACAGACTCTTTAAATAAACAAAGCATAAAACTTTTGAAGGACCAAGCAGAGAGACATTTTCTAAAGGAGATGAGAAAGTAGTACCACTAACTATAGGACTTCCCTTCCGACCTGCACATTTACCTTTGAATTGGTTTTTCTTCATTCCTTGGAAGAATCTGTTTGAGTGACTGGACTTTAAAACAAATTAATTCTTCAGCTTAACAGAAAGAGTTGTGTTTCAAAAGGTCATTTTAAAATAATTGTTTAGAACCCAGAAAATACTTTCCAATGCAATATAATGACACATTAGTACTTAGGGACCCAGGAAGCCAACATAAATGTAGTAGCAAAATGGAGTCTAAAGTATTCTGTTAAAATTCGTAGAAGGCAGCATTAGTCCAATAATAGTTATCAAGTGACAAAAGTTTGGAAAAATAAAGGCCTTTGAAGAGAGACTTTCCGTAAAAGGTTTAGTGGAGAAAAATGAGTAGGAGTAGGTGGATTATTTTTGATGCAAGTTCTGTAAGAACATTAGAAGTTAATGCATCAGTAATTTTATCTATTTCAATCAAAATTATATCCTTTTTTCTCCGAAACAGGTGTTTTATTAGTAATTGCCCTTTGTAATCTTTAACAGTACTACTGTTTTGAGTAATACTATCAAATGTAAGGAAGACAGTAAAAGGAGAGACAGACATGTTTTCCCAAGAACTATTAGATACTGATAGAGGAGAACAAACTGTGTGTGTGTGTGTTCATGACTATATGTGTGAATACGTGTTTGTATGTATGTGTGCAAGTGTGTTTATGTAAAGTGAGAGGGAAAGTACCTGTGGCACAATTGCTGATCCAATAAAAAAGCTCCAGGGAAGGGAGAAAGAAAAGGTTCAAATGCATAGTGCCCCCAGGCTAGAAACCTCAGGGTTAAAATGAGTTAGCCATGTGGAGTGGGTTAGCATCCAAGGATTACCAGTAGGTGGCACCATCAATCCAAGATATTTTGGTGTGTTTATGAATCTCAGACGGAAGAATTACAGTAAGTTAATACTTTTGTTGGCCAACTATAGAAGATAGGCTGTAAAATATATATAGCTGTTTCAAAGTTATTTGTTATTGTCCGTCTTCATATCCATCTGTTTACTTAAGTCTCTAAGTAGCCAAAATCTTGGTCAAAATTATCCTAAGTAATCTCATAAGAGAAGATCTTAGCCAGTAGAAGATAATATCAGAAAGCAGTACAGTATTACTTAATTTAACCTACCTTGATAGATGATCTTGATGGATAACTGAAAGAAACATTTTTAAATTCCACAATTCCTTCTATGCATTCAGGCTTATATCCAGTTGTTGAAAAGTTATCTATACTGGGTTTCTTGGGAAAACAAAGGGAATGTTATAAATCTCCAAAGGACTAAGATGACACACCCTATATCCTAAATATAGTTTGAAGATGGTTTTCTTTTACAGCGTTTCTTTTCTGCTTTTTCTTGTAGAAGTTAGTGCATTAAGTTAGACATGAAGGTGTCAATGAAACATAGTACCCTCATAAAAGGAGTTAAAAACAATCTTTCTTTCCAGCCAGTTGGCCAATATTGATTTTGCTCATCTTATTACTTAGTGACATGAGTGTGCCTGTTTCTTGGTCTCCCTCTTCCAGTAATGGTAATTATCTTTCAAAGTAATGAGAGGTCTTACCTTATCAATAACCTGGAAAATATTAAAGGCAGCTCCTCGTGCTATATTGAAGGTTTCAAAGTGAGGGACTGCTGTTCCAACACAATAACTACTATGGATTACACTAAAGAAAACCTGTAGAACAAAAAATAATAATACTTATACATCTGCAGTTATATATGAAAGACAACAGGATGATTCATATATTTGGCTTAGGCTCACAGAGACATATTAGAGGAATTAGGTAAGAGAAAGTGGAAGATGTGGTCAAATATAAAAGAAATGCAAGTTAATCTAAATATCTTTGGTATTTTCCTAATATAGAACAACTTTTTGATTGTCCCATAATTTTATGGTTATCACCTCCTGGGACATCTGAGCAGGAAAATCTGCTAACAGAAGAGTGCTAACCATGCATGAATTTATGGGTAAGGAGGTGAGCTACATCCCCTAGTTGCATCTCTCCTTGCTGTCAGTCCTACAATTTTTAACAAGAAAAGGGTAATAGATGGCACTGTTTAAATTATTCTATTTCTATCCATGTTTAAATTTTTTTTTTTTTTACCACTGGGAAGCTGTTCAATTTTAGACAATTGATCTCCGAAAAAAAGTCGAATGAGGGAAGAACTCTACAAGATAGGTGCTATTTTCCCTATTATGTAGATGACAGAGTTAGAGGAGCAATGAGTAGGGAAAAATTCATAATGGTATTATTTTACTTCATATGAAATAAATGAAGTTTGAAGTCTTAACTATGAAAGTTTAGAATTCAAAAGATCAATTTAGTTGGAAGAGAAGTCTACATAGAATAAGACCAAACAAGAACTGAAGTGTATAAAGCAGAGCAATTTGGTTTACCATGACAAATTTTTCTTAATCCTGAACTGGTCTGTTTATTGTTGAAATTTGAGAGGAAAACTGAATAAATTAAAATTTAATACATAATAACAATATATAATTTAATAACATAAGGGACTCTAAATTGCAGTGTTGGACTAAGATGTATGTAGTTTGTTTTTAACATTAGTACATGGTGAAAGGGCAGAAGAAGAGCAGATGAATCCAATTTGCAGAGTATTTCCATTTAGCAAGGTAAATATTTATAGTGCCATCTTACCTCAGCAAGCATGAAAGGAAATAACTCACTAGAGACTGACCTTTTTGATGGCTGGATTAAGAAAATTCTATGTCTCCTAGTGGGGAGTTAAATTATGATTCTCGTAAAGGCATGATGCTTGGCTCAATGAAGACAATGCAACATGTTGGATGAATAAACCCTATCAATTCGTAAGTATAATTTAAAAGTCTACACAAGAAGCTGAAGCCACAAGTGGTTTGTTTTCTCTTCTCTCAGTGGTACTGGGTATTAAGCCCTCAAGAGAAGGCTGCTCACTAAGAAAATCCCTAAATAAAGCCAGAAGAGATATCCATTACAACAGATATGCAAGAAGCACAAGAAATCTGAAAAAAGCAAAGAGACATAACTCCTCCAAAAGTTCACAATTTCTCAATAATCAAATTTAAAGATACTGAAGTGGTTGAAATGCTGGACAAAGAATTCAAAAGTTTAGTTTTAAAAATGATCAGTGACCTCAAAGAGGAGTCAAACAAGTGGGTAAAGGAAGAAAGGAAATAAATTCAATACTCAGACAAGAAAGCAACATGGATGAGAAACTCAGCAAGGAAATTGAGATTCTGAAGAAAAACCAAGCAAATATTGGTAATGAAAAACTCAATAAAGCAAATAAAATACACAGTGGAAAGCCTCACCAGTAGACTAGGTCAAGCAGAAGAAAGGATATCAAGGATTGAAGACAAAGTTGAGGAAATATTGTATTCAGATGCCATAAATAAAAAGAAAATAAATAAGCCTGGCCACAATTTTCAGAAAGTCTGGGACATTATTAAGAGACCAAACCTAAGAATCTGTGGAGCAGAAGGAGGAGCTGAAATCCAGATTAAAGGTACAGAAAACCTACTTAATGATATTATTAAAGAAAAATTTCCAAGTAATATGGATATCCAAGAATGAGAGTCATTTAGAAACTTGAATAGTTATAAAAGACAAAAACCTTTCTATTACATTATAATTCAATTGTAAAGATGACAGAATTAAGAAACCATATTAAAAGTAGTAAGAAAAATGTCTACTCACTTATAAAGGCAAACCCATCAAAATAACATCAGACCTCTCAGCAAAATCCCTCAAAGCCAGGAAAGCATGGAATGATATAATTCAAGTCCTGAAAGTAAATAACTGCCAACCAAGATTGTTGCATCTATAAAAGTTATCTTTTAAAATAAATGAAGAGATAAAGGCCTTCTAAGGTAAACACAAAGTAAAGCATTTCATGAACACTAAGCCAGCACTGCAGAGTAAGTTAAAGGCATCCTACACATAGAGACACAAGAAAAATATTCAGAAACTTTGAGAGCTCAGGAAAGAATAAATTTCACAGGAGGAATAGATGAACACATGAGAACCAGGAAAGAATCAAATCTGTCCATCTCAGTAAACCAGCAAACTACTAAGAGGAATAAGGTAGAAAGAAAAAACAAGAGGTTTCAATCAGTCTGAAAAAAATCAACAAAATCACCGGAATCAGCAAATACTTTTTAGTCATAATTATCTAATTAACAGCTGATGGTGTTAAAATCTACATCCAACTGTTTGTTGTCTGGAGGAAATGCACCTCACTGGCAAAGACATAGGCAGACTGAAGGTGAAAGAATGGAAAACAGTATACCAAGCAAGCAGAAGCTGAAAGCAAGCCAGAGTAGCTATACTCATATCTGCAAAATAGATGTTATGGTTTAAGTCTGAAATTTCCTCCAAAGATCATATCTTTAAATGCTTGGTCCCCAGATGGTGATGCAC
This sequence comes from Pedetes capensis, assembly GCA_007922755.1. Lineage (NCBI taxonomy): Eukaryota > Metazoa > Chordata > Mammalia > Rodentia > Pedetidae > Pedetes > Pedetes capensis. The sequence continues at coordinate 109,537 of VMDO01001222.1, read as the reverse complement.
TCCTGGGAGGATATTGAACCTTAGTAGGTGGGACCTAGCTTGTGGAAGTAGGATGAGTATTATGAATTGAATCTAAAATGTTCCCCAAAGGTCAGGTGTTCGAATGCTTGGTCTCTAGCTGGTGGGCTTGGTTATTCTGGCATGCTATGGAATATTGGGAGGTGGGACCTAGCTTGTGGAAGAAGTAGGTCACTTGAGGCAGGCTTTGGAGATTTTACCTGGGTCCCAGTTCTGGTCAAGCTCTCTCTGTTTCCTTATGCCATGATGTGAAGTCATCTGCCACAGGCTCTACTGCCAACTGCTCTACCATGCCTCTCTATCATTATGAACTGTGATCCTCTAAATCATGAGCTAAAATAAACCTATCCTTCCACAAGTTGGTCTCCCAGGTATTTTGGCACAGCATGCACAAGCTAACACAGTAGACTTCAAGTCAAATTAATCATAATAAATGAAAGTCATTATATATTACTAAAAGGAAAAATCCATCAAGAGGATATAACAATTTTTAATATATATGCACAAAAAGTTGGTGCACCAAATTTTATAAAACAAAAACTGCTGGACTTAATGGGACAAATAGGTCCAGGCACTATAGTAATGATTTACTTTAGTACCTCTTCACCATTCGGGCAAAAAATTAACAAAGAAACTTCTGTTAAAGTGGACCATGGGAAATGGACTTAACAGACATCTACAGGATATTCCATCCAACAGCTGCAGAATACACATTCTTAGCAGCCCATGTAATTTTCTCCAAAATAGATAACATTTTAGACCCCACAGGAAATGTTAACAAACACAAAAAATTGAGATAATTTCTTGTATCTTACCAGATCATAATAGAATAAAACTGCAAATCAATGCAAGAGAAGCTTCAGAAATAATACAAACACATGGAAATTTAACAATATAGTCTTCAATGATAAGTGGGCCACTTGATAAATCAGTGAAGTTGTTTAAAAATTCTTGGAATCAAAAGAAAATGAAAACACAGCTTACTAGAACCTTTGGGATATAGCAAGTCAGTTTTAAGATGGAAGTTTATATCTATGAGTGCCTACATTAAACAATCAGAGAGAACTCAAATAAATAATTTAATGATGAATCTCAAGGTCTCAGAAAAATAAGAGCAAGCTAAACTCCAAATTAAAAGATGGAAAGAAATAATAAAGATCAGGGCAGAAATAAATGAAATGGAGATGAAAAGAACGGCACAAAGAATCAAAGAAGCAGAGTTGAAAAAAATTTCAAAGTTTGAAAAAAATAAAGAAAATCAACAAACCCTTAGTCAAAGTAACCAAATGAAAGAGAAGATCTAGACTAATAAAATTAGAGATGAAAAAGGAGACATTATGACAGATACCAATGAAATACAGAGGATTGTGGAAAAGTTACATTCCAATAAGTTGAAAAGTGTAGAAAAAATGGGTAAGTTTTTAGATACATATGACTTGTCATAATTGAACCAAGAAGATATGAAAAACTTCAACAGGCATATAACAAGGAATGCAACTGAAGCAGTAATAAACTCTCCTAACAAAGAAAAACCCAGAACCAGACAAATACACTGCTGAATTCTACCAGACTTTTAAAGGAGACTCAAACTATTCCATAAAATAAGAAAGGGAAGAAGACTACTAATCTCACTATACAAGGCTAGTATTGCCCTGGTACCAAAACCAGATAAGGATACAATAAAAACAAAAATGAGTATGGACCAATTACTTTGATGAATATAGATGCAAAAGTTCTCACTAAAACACCTGCAAGCCAAATTCAACAATTCATTGTAAAGATCATACACTATGATCAAGTTGGTTTCATTCCAGGGATGCAAGGATGGTTCAGCATACACAAACCAATAAGTGCAATACAGCACATAAACTTAAGACTCTGGGACACAAGTCACATTATCATTCCAATAGATGCCAAAAAGTTCATTGACAAAGTTCAACATACTTTCATGCTAAAAAGCCCTGAAGAAACTAGGAAAAGAAGGAACATACCTCTACATAATAAAGACTATACATGACAAACCTATGATCCACATTATACTGAATTAGGAAAAGCTGAAAAAATTTCATCTAAAATCAGGAATGAGACAAGGGAATCCACTCTCTCTACTCTTATTCAATATTGTGTTTAAATTCTTAGCCAGAGAAATAAGGCAAGAAAAACAAATAAAAGATATGAACAGGAAAGTAAGAAGTCAAATTATCACTATTTACAAATGATATCCTATACTTAAAAATTCCACCAAAGGCTGGGGCTTAGCTCAGTTGGTAGAATGCTGCATTGGAGTTGCTGAGGCCCTGGATTCAATCCCCAGCACCGAAAAAATGGGAGAAGGATGTCACAATCCAATCCTGAAGCAATGCTGAAACAATCAGCCATTGAAAACCCCGTGGGGTTGATATGATTTGGATATGACTTGATGGCACCTAACAACAACAACAACAACAACAACAACAACAACAACAACAATGATATGCTATAATTATGTCTTCAGCCATAGTACCCTGGCATCTGATCCTGCCTGATCTTAGAAGCTAAGCAGGGTCAGCCTGGTTGGTCCTTGGAAGGGAGACTGCCTGGGAATATGAGGTGCTGCAGGCTAGGGAGAAGCAATCCCTGGCAATCCATGCCTGAAAGAATCAGCCATTGAAAACCATATGCACAGCAGGGAAGCACAGACATAGTACTGGGCATGGCACAGTGTCAAGGAGTGTTTCATTCTCTTGTACATAGGGTTACTATGAATTGGACCTGACTTGATGGCACCTAGCAACAACAGAGAATCTAGGAAAACTCATATCTGATAAACACTTTCAACAAAGTAGCAAAATAGAAAACAAACATACAAAAATAAGTAGCTTTTCAATATTACCAATAAGGAACATGCTGAGAAAAAATCTGGAAAATAATCTCATTCACAATTACCTCAGAAAAATTAAAATACCTAGGAATAAACATAATCAAGGAGGTTAAACACCTCTGTAATGAAAACTCCAAAACACGAAGGAAAGAAATTGAAGAAGGCACCAAAAAGTGGAAAGACCTCTCATGCTCAGGGAACAGAAGAATTAATATTATAAAAATGACTGTATTTCTGAAATTAATACACAGATTCAGTGCAATCTTTGCAGAAATAGAAAATAAATCCTAAAATTCATATGGAGACACAAAAGTCCCTGAATAGTCAAAGCAATTCTGAGCAAAAAGAGCAATGCTGCAAGTATCACAATACCTTATTTCAAAGTATATTACAGAACTGTAGTAGCAAAGAAAGGCATAGTACTGGCACAAAAACAGACATAGTAGATCAATGAGATAGAAGGTCCAGAAATAACCCTATACAGATACAGCTATCTTATTCTCAACAAATGTGCCAAAAATATACACTTGGAGAAAAGACAGACTTCATAACAAATGGTACTGGGAAAACTGAATACCCACATGTAGAAGAAAGCAACTAGATCGCTGTCTCATCTTGTAGAAAAATTACCTCAAAATGGATCAAAGGCCTTATTATAAGACCTGAAAACTTGAAACTACTAGAGGAAAACATAGGGAAAACACTTCAAGATATAGCCAAAGTCGTGATTTTTGAATAGGACTCCAGTAGCCCAAGAAATGACAAATGAGATTGAATGGAATTAAAAAGTATCTGCACAGCAAAGGAAATAGGATGAAGAGACAACTTATAGAATGGGAGAAAATCTTTGCCAGTTATTCATCTAACAGGGGATTAATGTCCAGATTATATAAAGAACTCAAAAAATATCAACATCCCAAACTCAGTCCAACCAGTAAATGGGCTAATGATCAAACAGTTCTCAAAAGAAATACAAGCGGCAAATAAATACATTGAAAAGATTCAGTATCCTTAGTCATCTGGGAAATACATATCAAAACTACATGGAAGCCGGGCACGGTGGCGCATGCCTGTAATCCCAGTGGCTCGGGAGGTGGAGGCAGGAGGATCACAAGTTCGAGACCAGAGGCAGTCTGTGTAATTTAGCGAGACCCTGTCTCAAAAAGTAAAAAAACTGGGCTGGGGGTGCAGCTCAGTGGTCCAGCACTTGCAGAGCATGCAAGGAACCCTTACACTCTCATACACTCTTGGTGGAAATGTAAATTAGTGAACCTAGCATGGAAATCAGTGTGGAAGCTCCTCAAAGGTCTAAACATAGAATTATTATATGATCCAGTCATACCACTCCTGGGTATATACCCAAAGGAATGTAAGTCAGCACCCATTAGAGATACCTGCACATCCATGTTTGTTGTGACACTTTTTACAATAGCTATTTTTGTGTGTGTGTGTGTGGTGATGGAAATTGAACCTAGGGACTTGTGCCTAAAAGGCAAGTGCTCTACCATTGAGCTACATCCCCAGCCACACAATAGCCAAGTTATGAAATCAGTCTAGGTGTCTATCAACAGATGAATGGATAAAGAAAGTGTCATATGTATGCATAATGTAGTTTAATTCAGCCATAAGGAAAAATAAAATTATGTCATTTTCAGGAAAATTGATAGAACTGGAGATTATCATGTTAAGCAAAATAAGCCAGCCTCAGAAAGTCAAATATTACTTGTTTTCTCTCATGTGGAATCTAGAGTTTTGAAAAAGACATGAAAATGGAAGATGGACTATTTGGGGAGAGGAAATAGACCAATGGAAGGGAGAAGGTGGACAATGGAGGGTAATGAGGGTGTTGAATATAATCAAAGTATACTATATACATGTATGGCAATTATTTTATAAAATAAACATGTAAATAACCTTAAACAACAAATATATATAAATCATGTGAGAGAAACAAATATTTTTTGTTAAAAACATTCATCTTTGAATATTCTTCATTCAAAGTGGAATTTTTACTGAACTCTAGATTATCTAGAGTAAGAAAAGATTATCAGGCCAGTTTCCTTTTTATCAAATAAGACTTACAGCAAGAACAGTCCCGATGGTATAACCAGGTTCTCCATTAAGAATCAAGGAGGTTCCATACCAAAAAGCGAGTCCATATGTTCCATTCATAAAGAAATACACAGCACCAAGAGACAGTTTCGAAGCTATAGCCTTTTTTATACCAACATTTTTTGCGTCTTTTAGATTCTGTGTATACCTTACAAAGACAAAAAGCAATTTAATAGCCTTTGGTGAAAATAACACCAAGCATATTTTGTCATAATTAAAGGGACAAACCTTTGAATTTCTTTCTCCTGGGCTCCAAAAGCTATGACTGTTTGGATTGAGGACAAGACCTCTTCTGCTATAGCCCCAGCTTTGGAATAGGCACTCAATTCTTTACTGGTCAATGAGATAACCATCTATAAAAAATCATGTCCGCAGGTTAATCAAAGCATGAATCTGAAGCAGGAAAAATGTACAGAGCACTTACTTAGTTCAGGCAGAATTAGAATTATTATTGCATACTGTAACTTGACCAGCAAATGACTTATCATCAAAAACCAAGTGGTGAGATTTGGAGTGAAAGGGGAGAATGTTATTACTGATGATTATAGGCAGGTTATATGATTTTTCAAGATTTGAAATCATATGTACCTTTTTCCCTATTATATATCATAGATAATATTCCTTTATAGTTTAATAAGTAGCACAACAGTTCAATGAAAGGGAATAGCAGGGACATTGCCTCTGAGCTGAGAGTTTATAATGTTACCTACTCATATAGAAAATCTACCCATTTTCAAAATGTGTTCTACATAATTGGAATTGATTCTATATATGACATGCTTGATGGCTGTTAAAGTCAAGGAATAGCATATGCTGAGCAATACTATATTCTAAGTTTGTTTAATAAAAACAATTATTGCTATATTACTGGAGGGGAGAAATGCCTTGTCCAAAGCCTTGTGCAAGTGAAAATTTAATGAATCCTTGCCAAATTGAATTGAAGGAACCTGGAAAAAATCCACTTTGGTATCTCTAGTTAATTTGGGGGAACTTTGACTCTTACTTGCTTCCTCTTCAGTAAATACACTAACAAAACTAAGATTCACCTCTGCTGTTCCTTTACAACTTCTTGTCAATCTCCCTTCCCTGAGCAGTTAGGACTCTGGTCGTAGTAACATAGAGTGGATAATCTTCCTACTGAGAGGTCCTCATTTCAAATAAACTGGGGATGAAGATTTTGACAAGGGTTACAAAGTCAATACTAGAAATCATGCTACATAAAGATTTGTTGTCTAAGTATTCAAGCTCCCCCCCACCCTCCACCAATTTTTTTGAGACCGCGTCTTGTTATGTAGTCCAGGTTGGCCTGGAACTCATGATCCTCCTGCCATAACTTCCTGACTGCTGGAATTACAGGCATGCACCATTATGCAGGGCATCCAAGCCTAGTTTTAAGGAATCCGTCAACCACAGAATAGTTGTATTATTGGAAATCTTTGTTTGGTTAAATTTGTATGTTGGTAGCAAATAAACCAGGAAATTTTATGGATTTGATTTTAAAAATAAACAATTAGTATTATAAAATTAAAAACACTGTGCTTCTAGTCTAGGAAGTGGATATATACACTGGTAGAATTGCCAAAGACTTGATTTGGAGAGGGATATTAGGTACATCTTGGTTGTTTCTGGATTTCATGAAGAACAGTTTCAAAACCAGGCTGTGAATAAGATTCATATCTTGTGGTATACTTAGAGTATAACATTGTTAATAATGTAACTTACAGTGCAAATACACAATTTGTCCAAAAGCTGAAGTATACTTATATCGTACATAAAAAACAGACATTAAATTCTAGTTTAAACACTATGCAACACCGTATAAAATGTAAATTTGAAGAGACTGAGATAAAGTGTGTGAAGTGTTCATTATTTTAGGACTTTCTCCTTCAGTTCTATCTAGTGATATACATTATAATACATTTATCTGGGAATTTAGAATACACAAGATTCTCCCAGAAGCAACAACTAAGCATCCTATGTATAATGGCCTCATACTTTACTCATGCTATCATGGGAAGCTACACTAGGATGCTAAATGAAGAAAAATGTTTATTACTGCTAGCATTAAACCTCATTTTAGACACATAACTTGAATATAGAAAGGTGAGTAATGAGGAACAAAATAAGTGGTATTTATGGATAATACTACCCCTTTGTATTTTGGGATGTGAAAAATGAATAGAAACATCTTTTTGTGACAAAATTTGGTAAGCCATCGAGTTCACACATCTGCTATTAGCCAGCTTGCTCACCCTAGAACACACTGCTGCTGAAGCCATTATAAGAGGAGACGTGGACAGAGTCACCATGGTGAGTTTCCAGCCTTTTACCAAGCCAATTGCCAAGCCAATAGAAAAAGTAGAAATATTTTGAAACAGTAGAGCAATCTTGTCTCCAATACCGTCGCTGATTTTGTTGATATCACTGAAACAAGTAAATATATGTAGTTCAGTCATGTATATGTCTTAGCTGAAAACAAAGTTGGTGTACTACACATTCATTTTCTTACTCAGTCATGCGAGTATTAAGTTCACCAATGTCACAGCCATCAAACCAGCTGATGTCCTGAGCCAAAATTGAATGAAAAAACTGTTTTCGAATTCTCTTGGTCTGTCGTGCTGCAGTCATAATCCAAAAGGAAATCTGTATGTAGCCAAAAATCAAGGCAGTAACTCCTATTCCAACATAATACAGAGTCAACCTGAAGAAAGATGGTTGAAAATGTTAAGACTGAAGTGCCTTTTTTTTAATCCAACAAAAATCAACAGAAGCACACAAAAAAGAAATATGTTGTAATATTTGAGAAAATTTATGCTAGACCTGAGAAGATAACTAAAAATCACCTGCCCTCACAAAGAGTGAATTGCATATTAAATGAAATAATCTAATTTTCCTTTGTAAGACATCTGGACTATATCTCTCTTACCTTATTAGCAGAAATTAGTATTTTAATACATATTTGGTATTTATATCTTTCCATATTTTTAATACTTTCATATGAAAAAGTTACATTGAGGCAATTCAAATAGATGTAGGTGGAAGAGGTGGGAGAAGGACCCAGCAACCCACTCCCAAAAGTCAATCCACCATTGAAAACCCTATGAACAGCAGAGAAGCACTGACAATAGTGTTTTGCCTGTTGTACGCAGGGTTGCTATGAGTTGGATACCGATTCGACGGCACCTAACAACAAGGTGGAAGAGGAGGGTAAAGAAAATGTTAATATTCATAAAGCATTTAATAAAAAGTTATATATAGAGAAAAATACATATAGAGAGCAATATATAGAGAGTAATTATATATATATAGTGTGTATATATATATTTATGGTATATATATATATATATATATATATATATATATATATACTCAAATTAAGGAATTTGCCGTAAGGTAATACATACAAAGTTAAGCTATATAGATGGCCACAGTACTGAAAAGCTGAAGATAGTCCAAATACCTAACTAGGAGACCAGATAAGAAATGTGGTCATTTAATGAATTTATTCTGGGTGTTCACTGTGTGTGAGGTTTTAGAAATACAATCATGTATAAGATTTCTGGTGGGAGCACAGAGACAATACACAATGAGAAAATGTCAGGTTGTTTTATGAAGGAAGTAAACAGAGTGATAGGTCATAGAATAATTTGTGGGCAAATGTGAGTTAGAAGAGCTAATTCAGATAATAGAGTGGTTAAGAAAAGAAATAATGTTTATAAATGTGATCCAACATGTGAAATAGAGTCAGTTATAAAATGCATGAAGAGCATTCCAGGGAGAGAGAAAGCTCCCAGAACAGACTTGAGGCAGAAAACAACTCAGCATGTTCCAGGAACAAAAGAAGTACAAAGTAATATGAAATTATAAGGCTGGAAAATGTTGTATATCATAGAGCTTTTGGCTACAGTGCAGTTTTTATATCTCACTTAAAGAGAAACAGAAGACCATTGGAAGATTCAAGCATGGGGATTACCTAGTCTGCTCAACTTTTAAAAACCGTGGTTCCCATACTTTTTGGCACCAGGGGGACATGTTTCATTGAAGACAATTTTTCCACAGATGGGGTGGGTAGTGGTTTGGGATAAATCAAGTGGATTATATTTATTGTGTAAAATAGATGAAGGTTCACTTGCCTACCCACCATTCAAACCAGGACTTGTCCATGGCCAAGGAGTTGGGGACTCCTGTTTTAAAAGATCACTCTGTTTCTTCCATGGGAAATATATGGAAGTGATATTAATGGAAGCAGGAAGTTCGTTTAGGAAGTCATTTTAATGGCCAAGGTGAAAAGGATGAGAGCTTAGATAGGGAAGATGGCAGCCAACATGTGAAGAAGTGGGCAGATTCTAGATACCATATATTTTCAAACCTACTCTAATCAACAATGAATTCAATCTGCACATGATTCTAATCTGCATCTGATTTTATAGCCCTCTGAAACAGTTGTAAGAGTGTGGACTAGATTTGAGAATATATGGTATATTTTGGAAATAAAATTTGCCAGACTAATGGTCCCCGGAGAAGAGTGAATGCAGAAAACTCTTTCCTGCCTTTCACGCCCCTATCCAGAAATAGAAAAAAATTTTCAAACTCAGTGTTCTAAATTTTCAGAGTTTTGACTTGCCTGAAGAGTACCAGAGTATACATGCTAACCTTGAATAGAGTGTCTCTTATGCTGCTTGAAAGGATAGAGAACTTTTAAGAGTAGTTACAGCAAGGCTCCCCTGTATTTATGTAAATGGTCTCTTTTCCTTGGGAGTCTAATCTGTTGCAGTCTCCTTCAAGCATTCTATTGCCATCCATTTACTATGACATGTCTGGATACTAAGTTTTTTTTAGTGCTTTCCAGTTTGTGTTTGCAATAGTAAAGCAATTCTTTGTTTAACATACTCCTTTAAAAATTGCCAATGAACAGGATTCAAAGAATGAAGGGGGAAAATCAAGAATAATTCCTTAAGTCTGGAGCTGAGCAGCTGGGTGGGTAGGGTGCTATTTATAGATGTGGGAGACTGGGCGGAGGACAGATTTGCAGGCAATATCAAGAGGTCTAATTTAGACACGCCAAGTCTGAGATACCTATTAAACCTCAGAGTGGAAATAAAATAAAAAGTTGAAAATGGGAATTGGAAGGACTGGAAAGATTCTAGGCTGAAGTATAAATTTTAAAGTAATTGCTTATAGGTGGCAAATAAAATAAGGGGACTGAGTGAGACAACCCAAGGAGAGGGAGATGTATATAAATGTATATAAAGAAGAGAAGAAGGCACACAGCCTCTGCAAACATGTAGGGTTTTGGATGAAGAGAAGGCACCTGCAAAGAAGCTGAGAAATGGCCAGTGAGATAGTTGGAAGCCCAAAGAGTGAAGTACCATGCAAAACATGGGAGAAAAGATTGACACTCCTTTTTATTTATATGTTTGTTTGTTTGTTTAGTGGTTCTTGAGGGTTGATCCCAGGGCATCACACATACTTTGCAAGTGCTCTACCAAGAGATGCCCCCCAGCTCATTATTTATTTATTTATTCCTTTATTAGTAAGTGATGATGGGGTACAGAGTAATATAGCATTGGCTTTTTCCATTATGCATCCTTTACATCACTTCTAGCAACACTTTTATTGGTCCACAAAGTTTATGGAGACTTATGGCTAGTCTGTAGCAAAACTCTGGTGCTTTTAGGGTTATATTCCCCTATTTTTCCAACATATTCATAAAGTTGTGCTGTGTACATTGAGATCAACCTCTCCCCCTTCATTCCTCCCCATATACACTCCTCCTCATCCCTTCTTCTCCAATCTTCACTTCCCTCTGCTAGTTCCCTCCCTCCTTTCTACTCCTTATATTGTCCCTTCTATGCTGCATTTAATTGTGCATTTTTATATATCAATTTATACATAGGATTTTTTTCTTCCTTTAAGTATGATTCAGCTCTCATATATGGGTGAGAACATATGATATTTTTCTTTTTGGGCTTGTGTCCATTCATGTAAGATGATGCTCTCCAATTCCACCCATTTTGCTACAAATGACATTATTTCATTCTTCAATTGCTGAGTAGTATTCCATCATGTCTATGTACCATAATTTTTAAAAATCCATTCTTCTGTTGGTGGGTACCTTGGTTGGTTCCATATCCTTGCTATTGTGAAAAGTGCTACATTGAATATGGAGGTGCAGGTGTCTCTGTAGTATGATGACTCATCTCCCTTTGGGTATATTCCCAGTGGTGGTTTAGCTGGGTCATATGACAGTTCTATTTTTAGTTTTCTGAGGTATCTCCATATTGATTTCCAAAGTGGTTGAACCAATTTACAGTCCTGCCAACATTGTAAGAGAGTTCCTTTTCTCCACAACCTGGCCAGCACTTGTTATTATTTGTTTTGTTGATCTTGACCATTCTTACTGGAGTTGGATGGACACTCAGAGTTGTTTTGATTTGCATTTCCCTAATGGCTTGGGATATTAAACCTTTTGTCATGTGCTTCATGACATTACCAACTTCTTCATTTGAGAACTCTCTGTTCAGCTCTTTTGCCCACTTGTATATGGAATTATTTGTTGTCTTGGGAGTTGCTTTCTTGAGTTCTTTTTAAGTTCTAGAATTAGTCCCTGTCAGATGTGTAGGATGTGAAGATTTTCTCCCATTCAGTGGACTCTTCCTTAACTCTGTTGATTGTTTCCTTTGCTCTATAGAAGCTTTTTAATTTCATGTAATCCCATTTATCTATTCTTGTTGCAGCTTCCTGAGCAATTGGAGTCTTATTAAGGAAATACTTTCCTGTGCCTTTATGTTGGAACATGTTGCCTATCTTCTCTTCTAGTAATTTTAAGGTTTCTGCTTTTATGTTGAGGTCTTTTATCCATTTTGCATTAACTCTCATGCATATTGAGAGGTGCAGGTCTGTTTTCATTTTTCTGGGGTGAAATCCAAGTTTCCCAGCACCATTTGTTGAAGAGGTTATCTTTTCTCCAATTTGCCTGCTTAACAACTTTGTCAAAGATCAGGTGGCTACAGATGCATTGGTGTATCTCTGGGTCCTCAATTGTATCCCGCTGGTCTTCAGGCCTATTTTTGTGCTAGTACCAAGCTGTTTTTGCTACTATAGCCCTATAGTATAGCTTAAAGTCAGAGATTTTGATCCCACCTGCATTAGTTTTGCAGCCTTTAAAGTATTTTGGCTATACATTGTCTTTTGTGCTTCCCTATGAATTTTTGGATTATATTTTCTATTTCTGTAAAGTCTGTCATTGGAATTTTAATGGGAATTTCATTAAATCTGTGGATTGATTTTTTTTTTTTAGTACAGCCATTTTTTATAATACTGTTTTTCACAATCCATGGGCAGGGATGTCTTTCCACCTTCTAGTATCCTCTGCAATTTCTTTATTTAATGTTTTGAAGTTTTCATTGTAGAGATCTCCATGATCTTTGGTTAGTTTGATTACTATGTATTTAAGTTTTTGGTGGACGATCATGAAAAGGACTGTAGCCTTAATATCCTTCTCTTTCTGCTCAGTGTTGGAGTAAAAGAAAACTACTGATTTTTGAGTGTTAATTTTGTATCCTGCCACTTTGCTGAAAGAGTTAATTAGGACTAAACATTTTCTAGAGTAGTTTTTGGGGTACTTTATGTCATCCATGAATAAGGATAATTCAACCTCTGCTTTGTCTATCTGTATCTCTTTGATTTCTTTCTCCTGTCTGATCGCTCTGACTAGGAATTCAATCACTATGTTAAGTAAGATAGGAGAGAGTGGGCATCCTGCTTTGTTTCTTATTTTCGAGGAAATGGTTTCAGTTTTTCTTCATTTAATATGATATTGGCTATAGGTCTGTCAGAAATGTCTCCTATGATGTTAAGATATTTTCTTTTTATGCCTGTCTTCTCCACACATGAAAAGGTGTTGCACTTTTGCAGAGGCCTTCTCAGCATTGATTGAGATGACCATGTGTTTTCTGTTTGTAAGTCTCTTGATATGTTGGGTTACATTGATTGATTTCCATATGTTGAACCATCCTTGAATCTGTGTAATAAATATCACTTGGTCATGATGAATAATTTCTTTTACCTGTTGCTCAATTCAGTTTACCTGGATTTTGTTGAGAATTTTAGCATGTATGTTCATTAGAGAAATTGGTCTATAATTTTCTTTTTTAGATGTATCCTTGCCTGGTTTAGATATCAGGTGATGGTGCTTCCATAGAATGAGTTTGGGAGTGCTCCCTCCTTTTCTACTTTTTGAAATAATTTGAACAGAACTGGTATTAATTCTTCTTTGAAGGTTTGGTAGAATTCTGCTGTGAACCCATCAGGTCCTGGATTCTTCCTCACTGGGAGGTTTTTTTCTTACCTTTTCTATTTCAGTGTATGTAGTGGGTCTGTTTAGATTGCTTAGTTCCTCTGGGCTTAATTTTGGTAAAGTGTATGTATTAATAGGGCTGGGATTTAGCTCAGTTGGTAGAGCGCTGCTCTGCAGTCTCTGAGGTCCCGAGTTCAATTCCCAGCCCTGCAAAAATGGGAGAAGGACGTGGCAACCCACTCCCAATGCAATCCCAAAACAATCTGCCATTGAAAACCCTATGAGGGTCTCTATGAGTCGGACACGACTCGATGGCACCAAACAACAACATGTGTTAATAAATGTATTTTTATAGTTTTGGGAATACAATTTCTCAAAGTATCCCCTGATGATTTTCTGGATTTTGTTGGAATCAGTGGTTATGATTCCATTCTTGCCTCTAATTTTTTCAGTGTTTCTTTTTTTCTTTTTGGTGAGATTGGCTTGGAGTGCATCTGTGTTATTAATTTTTTCAAAGAATCAACTCTTAGTCTTATTAACTGTTTGGATTATCTCTTTTGATCCTAATTGGGATATCTCTGCCTTGATCTTGATTATTTTTGTCTGAGTGCTTCTTTTGGGATTGATTTGTTGTTGGCTTCCTAATGCCTTGAGATGTATTGTTAAGTCATTTTTTGGGGCCTTCCCTAACTTATTGACGAAGGCAATCACTGCTGTGACCTTCCCCTTAGAATTGACTTGGCTGTATCCCATAAATTTTGGTAGGAGTGTTTTCATCCTCATTTGATTGCAGGAATTTTTAGAATTTCCATTTTAATTGCTTCAACAACCCATTGATCATTTAGCAATGTATTATTTAGTCTACATGAATTTATAAATTTTGAAGTTTTTCTTGGTTTTGAATTCTAATTTTATTCCATTGTGATCTGATAAGGTACACAGAATGGTTTCTACTTTTTTGTATTTGTTGAGGCTATTTTTGTGTACTAAAATGTGGTCTATCTTAGAAAAAGTTCCATGTGGTGCTGAGAAGAATGTGTACTTATCAAATGGATGGAATATTCTGTACATATCTGTAAGTTCCAGTTGGTCTAAGGTGCAAATTAAGCTCATTGTTTCTCTGTTGATTTTTTGTTTTGATGATCTGTCTCTTTGAGAAAGTGGGGTATTGAAGTTTGCCATAATATTGTGTCTTGTGCAATATGTTCCTTTATTTCCAATGAAGTTTGTTTTATGAAGCTAGTGCCCCTACCTTGAGAGAATATATATTAAGTAATATTATGGGTTCTTGATTGATTGTTCCTTTTAGTAATATGTAGTGTTCTTCTTTGTCTGTTCTAATTAGTTTTGGATTGAAGTCTAATCTATCTGAAATTAGTGTCATGCCTCCTGTTTTTATTTGTTTTCCCTCTGTTTTATATATTGTTTTCCAACCTTTAATTCTCACCCTTTTACAATCTTTGTTGGTTAGGTGAGTTTCTTGAATGGTACAGATAGAGGGTTTATGTTTTCATCCAATTGGATAGTTTATGTCTCTTAATTGGTGTGTTAGGACTGTTTATGCTGAGATTAATTATTGAGAGGTATTTATTATTATGCATCAAATTGATACTTGTAACTGTTTTTTGACTCATATTTATCTTATTCCTTTCTTAATTTCCTTTCATGTTAATTGCTCATTTATTTGTTCTTTCAGGTGGGGTTGTCTTACCTCCCCTGTATGTGGTAGTTGATTGAGGATCCTCTGTATTCCTGGCTTGGTGTCTGTGACTCATTTCAACAGGGCAATATCATAGAATGTCTTGTATTCATCATCTATTTTGAAAGATAACTTCACTGAATAATGTAGTCTTGGTTGGAAGTTATTCTTTTTCAGAACATGGATGATGTCTGTCCAAGCTTTACTAGTCTTCAATTTTGATGTGACAAAGTCCACTGTTATTCTAATGGATTTGCCTTTGTAGATGAGTTGGTGCTTTTCCCTTGCTGCTTTCAGAATGGCTTCTCTGCACTCTAAGTTAAGCATTCCAATTATAATGTATCATGGGAAGGATCTATTTTGGTCTACTCTGTTTGGGGTTCTGAATGATTCATTTATATAAATATCCATCTCTTGCCTTAGATTTTGGAAGTTTTCATCCAATATTTCTTGGAATAAATTTCCTAATCCTCTCATGTTCTTTTTCTGCTTAATGGACTCCCTGAATTCTTAGGCTTCATTTTCTCATTTTGTCTGAAACCTCTTGGAGCTCTTGTTGATACTGTTTATTCATTCTCTCCATCTTGGCTTGTAAGTAACTAAAATCTTGTATTTCTTCCTCTGTACATGTAATCCTCTGTTCAGCTTCATCTATTCTGGATATTGAGGATTCTTTTAAATGTTTATTTCATTCAGCTTGCCTTGCATCTCGAGGATTGCTGCATGTATTTTTTTTCTAGTTCTTTGGATAATTTGGCCACCAAATGAGACACCTTCTTATCCACAATTTCAAGAGAACTGGCTGTGTTGTCTTTGATGTCTCTTAGCATATTTATAAGCAAGGTTCTGAATTCTGATTCTGACATCTCCAGAAATCAGGATTGCTTGACATTATCCATTGATAAGTTTTGGTCTATGGGATCTTTCCATCCAGTGTGCCCTTTCATGTTGTGTGTGTTTTTCTGTTGAGGCTTGCCCATTGCTTGGGTTGGGAGCTAGGTTCCACCTTATTCATGTGTAAAGAGATTCTCCCTCTCATGTTCCTTTGAGTTTGGGTGATGATGAGTCACTGGTATTTTTCTCTCATGCCCCTGCCCCATAGTTTGCAGCCTCAGTGCCCAATGTCTAGGTTCTTCTGCAAACTCTGAATTCAGCCTTGTCTCACTCAGTTTCTCTCTGTCCCCTGCATTCCCAGCAATTAGTCTACAGCCTAAACTGTGTGTCTTAAGTTGTCAAGTTCATGGCACTATTACTCTAAGTCACAAGCCCTACCTGACCCCAGATGAGCCTTGTTCTGGACCAGTTCTCCTAGGCATCAGCATCAGCTCATGTCGCTCTTCACCATGTCCTGGACACCCCACTCCTCAGTTTCCCTCTCTCTAGTTTGCAGTTCCAGTGGGACTGGGGGCCAGGGTTTCAATCATCTTTACTTCTCTATGGGGGGAAGAGGGAGCATGGAAGATGGGGAAAAGAAGAAAGAAAAAGAAAAAAGCAAGAAAAGAGAAAGAAAAGAAAATGAAGAAGTGAGACATACTGAAATTAAAAATAATAAAGAAAAGGTAAAAATAAAAAAGGAAAAAAGGGTTATAATAAAGCCAAACAACAATCAAAAGAAAAGGAGAAAAGGTGCCTCACACACACACACTCACAGTCCTACTTTTGACCTCTTCCTAGAGACCTCTGGTTTAACCACCTTCCCTCCTACTAGCAGCAGCCATCAACCCTCCGAGAGAGCCCTGCCTCACTTCCCTTAGGTGAGAGTCCTTGCTACAGTATCTCCTTTTTCCCTGCTGATGTCAGGGGAAACTGTGCTGGGTTGTTGTCCAGCTGCGTCCCTACTGGTGCCTCCATCTATAGTCTTATTATCATTATTTTATTGTGTAAAATTTCCTAAGCAGCGATGACAGCTGTATTTTGAGATTTCTCTGTTCCACTGCAAGGAAAGGGATTTTCCCTACCTGTTCTCTCCCTGAAAGCTGGTGGGTTTGGGGGGAGGGGTTTTGTGCAGTGTTCCTCTAGTGGGGGATGATGTTGGAAAGTTCATGCAGGTCTCTGGGGCTGGACCAGATTTCAGGTTGCTCTTGCAACCTGCCCTATGGGGTGTACTGCCAGTGCTGTATTAGCCAGAGAGGTGGCCTGTCCCCTGCAATCCTTCTGAGAGTTCTTCTCTTGCAGAGTTGGTGCACCCAGATCTTGGCTCAGAGAGCTCAGCCCAAACCGGCAGCAGATGGCTGCTAGCCAGGGCCCAATGTCACCCTCTAGCGCATCCCAACTCCTGCCAAGCTCGCTCACTGATCTGATCCCACACTGCAGTGGGCAGGATGATATCATGGCACCCCCAGTGGATCTGAGGCCTGTGCTCCCATGTGTGACTCATGCCACACTGCTCGCCTGTCACAAACCGTACAGCCAGAACCTCCATGGTGGGCCATGCTGCCAGCACCAGCCGCATTTGCTGTCCCAGACTCACCAATTTTTCTGTGGGAAGTGCTGCCAGTGTCTCATTGGCAGAATGTTGCTGGGTTGCCAGGGCTGTGCTCCACAGTGGATCTGAGCTCCAGGCACCTGCATGAAATTTTCCCAGGCCTGTATGCTCTCTGTGCTCTGCAATCTGGGTGATGGGGGATTGTTTGTGGTGGTTTCTCTAGTCCTTCTCCACTTTAGATTCCAATCTCTTCATCCCTAAAACTCTCTCCACCATCTGTACAGTCCATGTCATGCTGGAGGAATTGCCAGTATGTTTCCTGGAAGCCAAGTTCTGTGTAGATGATAATTTTCTTTTCCTACTGGAACACACCTCCATGTTTCTGATCACACATTTTTCTTGACTGCTGTGCTAATTCTTTCTCCCTTTTTAAAATTTTTCTGCAGTTGATGGTATTTACCTAACTTGTGAGCTTTTTTTTTTTTTTTTTTTTTTTTTTTTTTTTTTTTTTTTTTTTTTTTTTTTTTTTTTTTTTTTTTTTTTTTTTTTTTTTTTTTCCCCTTTCTTCTTATCTAACTTGTTACTCTATCTGATGGCTAAGTATGGTTCAGTATGAGTTCTAAGCCATTGTTTAAGCTTTGCTGTTTCTCCAAGGCTCAAGGTGGGTGTTATCTGTCTGCCATCTTCTCCCTTCCATCTTATGTTTTATTTTGAGTCAGGGTCTCACTAAGTTTTGTAGGCTGCCTCTGGCCTTGAATTTATGATCCTCCTCCGTCAGTCTCCCAGTTGCTGGGATTACAGGTGAGCACCACCATGCTTGCCTTGATGCCCATTATTTGAAGGTTCCTTTTCTAGTACTAAAATTTATTTTTTAAAATCCAAAGTAAAAAGAAATTGTCTGATGCACACATTCCCAGCTGAGATCAAACAAGGCAATACTCTGCCTTCTTGTTTTAGCTCTAACACTGTAAACAAAACAAAATGAACAAACAAACAACAAGAAAAACCGCTGTAACTTTTGTAATCTGTTTGTTGTTGTTGTTAGGTGCCATCAGTTGATATCCAACTCATAGCGACCCTGTGTACAATAGGTGAAACACTACTGTCAGTGCTTCTCTGTTGTTCATAGGATTTTCATTGGCGGAATGACTTTTGGGAGTGGGTTGCCTGGTCTATCTCCCAAGCCTACAGTACCTGGTGTTCCCAGGAGGTTTCCCATCCAAGTACTAACCAGGCCCATCTCTGCTTAGCTTCTGAGATCTGATAGGATTGGATGCCACAGGGCTATGGCTGCAGGCTGTAATGTATTTAGTGTCAGATTTTCTAATTTTTGTGCTTTTTGTTGATGCTTTTATGTGATGGTGGCTCCCAAGCAATCAAGCTGAAGTGGTGTCTAGTGTTCCTATGTATAAGAGCTGTGGTACACCCTATGGAAAAAATATGTGTTAAGTAAGCTTCATTTAGGTATTAGCTATAGCACTATTGATTGTGAGTTCAGTGTTTACAAATCAACAATGAATGAGGTATCTTTAAACAGAAACACACATAAAATTGGGCTATTCATTGATTCGTTGATGAAAAGTTTGTGACCATAGGCTCACGAGAACCTAACCCTGTATTTCTCCTAAAAGCAATTATGGTAATTCAATATTTACAGGGATTTTAATAGACGATTAGTATAAGAAACAACAAGAATTAACTATAAGTGTTTTCTAATAAGAGGCACTGGTCAAGGACAGGATAACACTACATGTTTAATAAAAATCATCTTGGCGAGGAATATTGGAAGGAGGAAATCAATTTAAAATCACATGAAAAGAAGAAATGTAAGACTTGTACACTGAAAACTATAACATGCTATTAGGAAAAGTTAAGGAAGTTCCAAATAAATAGACATTCCATGTTCATGGATTGGAAGACTCAATGTTCTTAAGATTACAGTTCTCCTCAAATTGATCTACAGATTCAATCCAGTCTCTTTCAGTAAATCTCAGAATAATTTTTAAATACTCAGAATAATTTTTAAATTATTCTCAGAATACTCAGAATAATTTTTAAAAAGAACATACTTGGGGAATTTATGCTTCCTGATTTTGTTTATTTAAACTATAAAAATAAAGTAATGAAAACACTATGATACTGGCATTAGATCAAACATCAATAAATGCAATAGAATTGAGAGAATAGGAACTGACCTTTATATTTACAGGCAGTTGATTTTTAGAAAAGGCACCAAGACAAGGTACTGTGACAGAATAGTTTTTTCCCAATAAGTGGTTGTAGAACTGAACAGCCACATGTAAAAAAGAGGAAGTTAGACCCTAACCTCATATCATTCACAAAAATTAACTCAAAATAGATCACAAATCTGAGCATAAGGGCAAAAGCAGTGAAACTTCTGGAAGAAAACAGTACAAAATCTTCATGACTGTGGGTTAGGCAAAGAACCCTTAAATCCAAAAGCATGATCTGTAAAAACTTGACAAATAATAATTTATCAAAATTTGAAATAGTTTCAAAGGAAGCTTTTAAGAAAATGAAAAGACTTGCTAGACACCATGGCACATACCTGTAATACACATTACTTGGGAGGGTGAGGCAGGAGAATTGCAAGTTTGAGGCAAGAGGTAGCCTATAAAGCTTAGTGAGACCCTGTCTCAAAATAAAAAAAAATTTTAAAAAAGGGGGCTGGCGTGTAGCTCAGTGGTAGAACACTTGCCTACCATGTACAAGGCCCTGGGTTAAACTTCTTAGTACTGAAAAGGAGAAGGAGAAGGAGAGGGAGAAGAGAAAGAGGATCAGGAAGAGGAAGAAGTAGAGGAGGAGAAAGGGGAAGTAGAGGAGGAGGAGGAGGAGAAGGAAGAAGAGAAGTCAGAAGAAGGAGAAAGGGAAGGAGGAGGAGGAAGAGATGTAAGATAAGAAGAGGAAGAGGAAAAGGAGGAAGGAGGAAAGAAAAGGAAATGAAAAAACTAGCCACAGATTCTAATCATATACCTGATAAAGAACTACTTGCAGTCAGAATTTATAAAGAGATATTACAACTTAATTATAAGGCAAAGTCATAATTTAAAATATCTGGGAACTGCATGGCACTGGCACAAAAACAGACATGTAGATCAGTGGAACAGAACAGAGGATCCAGAAATAAACCCATGCAACTACAGCCACCTGATAGTTGACAAAGGTGCCAAAAATATACGTTGGAGAAGATACCCTCTTCAACAAATGGTGCTGGGGGAGAACTGGATATCCTCATGTAGAAGACTGAAATTAGATCCCTCTCTCTAACCCTCTACAAAAGTCAATTCAAAATGGATCAAAGACCTTAATGTAAAAACTGAAACTTTGAAACTGCTAGAGGGAAACTTAGGGGAAAATACTGTAAGACATAGGGATAGGCAAGAACTTTCAGAATAGGACTTCAGTAGTGCAGGAACAATAGCAAGAATTGACAAAAGGGACTGCATAAAATTAAAAAACTTTTGCATAGCAAAGGACACAATTATCAGAGTGAAGAGACAGCCTACAAAATGGGTGAAAATCTTTGCCAGCTATATATCAGACAAGGTTTTAATATCTAGAGTATATAAAGAGCTCAAAAATTGAACACCAAAAAAGGAAAGTATTGAATAAAAAAATGGGCAAAATAACAGAGACGTCTCAGAAGAAGAACTACAAATGGCCAGTAATCATATGTAAAAACTTTTGTTATCTTTAGCCATCAGGGAAATGCAAATCAAAAGTACATTGAGATACCATCTCATCCCAGTCAGAATCACTAGCATCAACAAAATAAACAATAACAAGTGCTCGTGAGGATACAGGAGAAAGGAACACTACTACACTGCTAGGGAATGCCGATTGGTACAGCCAGTATGGAAATCAGTATGGAGGTTCCTCAAAAGATAGAACTGCCATATGACCTAGGTATACCACTCCTGGGTATATATCTGAAGGAATATAAGTCAATATGCCACAGAGATACCTGCTCATCCATGTTTATTGCAGAATTATTCACAACAGCCAAGATATGGAATCAACCTAGGTGTCCATCAACAGAGAAGTAGATAAGGAAATTGTGATAATATATATCATGGAGTTTTATTCAGCCATAAAGAAGGGAAAAATTATGGCATTTACTGGAAAATGGATGAAACTAGAGATCATGATTTTAAGTGAAATAAGCCAGACACAGAAAGACAAACATCATGTTTTCTCTCATATATGGATGTTCAGATTTCAATATATATTCAATATAGCACATAAAAGTAGAAGGGACCTATATAGGGAAAGATAGCAGATTAAAGAAAAAGGCAAGAGGGCAAGGAGAAAGGGCAATAGGAGAAAGGAAAGGAATTATCACATATTTTTCCATTAAGACAAAATCAGGATATATAAATAGAGACAGATATATGCATAAACAATACATACAAGCAGAGGGAGGACCATTCCTTCATAGGAAGGGAGGGGCACGGGGAAGGGGTCATGAGAGGGTAATGGGGGAGGTGAACATGAGTGATGTACAATGAAAAGCATGTATGGAAATGTCATAATGAGACCCATTAAGTTGAATACTAAAAAAATTAGTAATAAGATTACTGTTCTAGTTGTTAGGTGCTGTTGAGTTGGGTCTGGCTCACAGGGACCCTATGTACAACAGAATGAAACACTGCCTGACACTATACCATTCACATGGTGTTTTTTATGTTTAAGTCCATTGTTATAGTCACTGTGTCAATTCATCTAGTTGAAGATCTTCCTTTTTTTCGTTGACCCAAAACTCTCCCAAACATCACATCCTTCTCTAGGGATTGGTCCCCACTGACTACATGCCCCAAATATGTAAGATGCAGTCTTGCCATCCTTATTTGCAAGGAGCATTCTGAATGCACTTCTTGTAGGATGGATCTGTTGGTTCTTTTGGCAGTCCATGGTATTTTTAATATTTGTCTCCAGCACCATAATTCAAAAGCATCAATTCTTCTCCTGTCTCCCTTATTCAGCATCCAGTTCTCACAGCATATGATACAACTGAAGATACCATGGCATGAGTCAGGTACACCTTGTCTTCAATGTGACCTCTTTTCAACACTTTAAAAATGTCTTTTGCAACAGCTTTTCCCAGTACAATGCTTCTTTTGATTTCTTGACTGCTGCTTCTCTGGGTGTTGATAGTAGAACCAAGTAAAGCAAACTCTTGGACAACCTCAATCTTTTCTCCATTTATCATGAAGTTGCTCATTCATCCAGTTGTAAAGATTTTTGTTTTGTTGATATTGAAGCCAAATCCATACTGAAGGCTGTGCTCTTTGGTCTTTATCAGTAAATATTTCAAGTCCTCTTCACTTTCAGAAAACAGAGTTGTGTCATCTGCATAACACAGGTTATTAATGAGTCTTCTACCATTCCTGATGTCACATTCTTCATAAAGTGTAGCGTCTTGGATTATTTGCTCAGCATAGAGATTGAAGAGGTATGGTGAAAAGATACAGCCCTGACACACACCTTTCCTGAGTTTAAACCAGGCAGTGATTCCTTGTTCTGTCTGAACAACTGCCTCCTAGTCCTGATTCCTCATGATTACAATTAAATGCTCTGATATTCCCATTCTTTGCAGTGTTATTCATAATTTGTTGTGATCCACACAGTCAAATGCCTTTGCATAGTCAATAAGACAGATATATTTCTGGTATTCTCTGCTTTTGGTTAATACTCAAATAGAATTTTGTCAGACCAATGACCTTTTCATTGTAAATACATTTTTTTTCACTAACATAAATGGCAACTATACACATAAGAGTTCACCAGATAGAACAAATAGGAATCAAATTGATTACATTTATGTTAAGACTTTTGTGGAAATAAGATTACTAGGAAAGAAACAAATATCTATGAATTACAGTATAGCAGTCAGTCAGATTTGGCTGTTAAGCACTTGGCAGATACCTGAGGATGAGGAACTGGATTTTTAACTTTATTTCATTTTATTTAGTTCAAGTTTATATAGCCACAGGTAGCAGTGGCTAACATATTGAATAGTGAAGGCTAAGAATTAAGGCCTAGATGTCACTCCAGTGTGATGGGTGTTCCTTGAAATTATGCAAAATGAAGGTTTCATTTTCAGAGGAAAAGACTAGGGTCTCAGGTTTATATGAAAGACGCTTGATAGTTTTAGTGAGACACTATAGAAATCCAGTGAATATACTCAGAAGAAGATATTTTTTTCTAACATAGCACATGACAAAGTAAATAAAGTATACTGTCTAATATATAATTTATAAAACCAGAATGTCCTTATGAATTATTTAATATTCAGACTTTTGTGGTGCTTGGGGTCAAACCCAGAGTCTTCCACATGCTTGGCAAGCACTCAACTACCTAACTATATCCCCAGCCCATCTTTTCAATTTTTAATGTTTATAGAGATAGCATTTTCTGTCAGCTTTGGAAAGAAACTATTTTTTAAAAAAGGAAAAGCAATTCCTTTATCCTCTAGGATACATACTCTCAGTTCTAGGATGTGAATTTGGTATAAAAATGCAAATCATCACAATTTTTCTATTGATGACACTTTTGTCAACTACTCTAAGCATATTTTTGTCAAAAACTCTAAGCATATGACCAACATACTTTTCAAATAGAGGGGAAAATTATGTGCTAATTATATTAATGAAAGAAGGGCATGTTTACTTTAATCATTTATGTATAGTATTAACAATCAGATAAGCATTTCAGTTTTTTCTTATAAATATTGAGTAAAGCAGCATGTAAGGAGTGTGAATTTAATACTTCATTTGGACTTACATAATCATGTCTTCATTCACCTTCTCTTGAGACTGAGTACAGTTCTGATAGTTTGCTGTAAAAGAGTTTTTTAAATTATAATGGAAATAATTTATAATTGGCCATACTGTTTGTAGATAGCCTTACAAACAAAATATGATGCTTTCCAGAGAAAATGGACTTAATGTCTACAGGTTTATGATCATTTTATTTTCTATTTTGTTAAAGTAGTACTTAAAATAATTATCTCTGCTCTCAAAAATATTCATGCAATGTGAAAAAATACAAGGGAACATTAACTATCTAGCTCATGCCCAGAAAGAATGCTTTAGGATACATCTAACCAGGCAACAATCAGAAAAGTAATAGTAATAGAATCCCCCTTTCCTGCCTGAGATCATGCATTTAGAATTAAGTTTGATACGCCCTAGAGAATGATATGGAAAGTCCAAGAAAAGTAAGAGCACATGTGAAAGTTCTAGTAGTTGTTGTTGTTGTTAGGTGCCTTCCAGTCAGTATCCAACTCATAGTGACCCTCATAGGGTTTTCAGTGGCTGACTATTTCGGGGATTGCTTTGGGAGTGGATTGCCAGGCCCTTCTCCCATTTTTGCGGTGCTGGGAATTGAACTCAGGACCTCAGAGACTGCAGCGCAGTGCTCTACCAACTGAGCTAAATCCCAGCCTGTTCTAGTAGTAGTCATGGGAAAAACTGAAGGAAAGCTCATTGAAATATGTTGAGTTGTAACCAGGAGAGCCATATAATAAAACTATGTTTTAAATAGTCCCTGGGTTATAAATCTTTTGTGTAAACTTTTCTGTGTATCTTCTGGTTCATTGTAGATTAATAGCATATCAAGGTACATATTTCACAAACTGCACAAAAACACAGTCAATATCCACTACATAATTTTTTTACTTAAACTTCTATAATAAAACATTTGAAAGGAACTACAGACATCATAACTCTTCATCTCTTTCATAATCATAACATTATCCCATGTAATAATGCCTGTGAACTTTATGTGCAAATAATCATTTCACCCTTGGTGTATTTGTGAAATTGTGGTGTAAATTTTTGAAGTGGCCTCTTCCAAAATATATCAGAATTGACATGGCAGAAATGAAGATATTAAAGCCCAATGTTGTTGTTGTTGTTAGGTGCCATCGAGTCGAGTGTGACTCATAGCGACCCTCATAGAGTTTTCAATGGCTGACTGTTTTGGGATTGCCTTGGGAGTGGGTTGCGAAGTCCTTCTCCCATTTTTGTGGTGCTGGGAATCGAACTCAGGACCTCTGAGACCGCAGAACAGCGCTCTACTAACTGAGCTAAATCCCAGCCCCCATTAAAACCCAATAGAATATCTTAATGAGATTTAATTGAGCTAATAAAGAGAACAAACATTGCCTCTAAAATGGTATTACAATGACATAAAGTAGTATAATCTCATTTTGGAGATTATATTAATGGAGGTTGTTGTTGTTGTTGTTAGGTGCCATTGAGTCATATCCGACTCATAGCGACCCTCATAGGGTTTTCAATGGCAGATTGTTTCGGGATTGCTTTAGGAGTGAGTTGCCACGTCCTCCCATTTTTGCAGTGCTGGGAATAGAACTCGGGACCTCAGAGACTGCAGAGCGGTGCTCTACCAACTGAGCTAAATCCTAGCCCTAATGGAGGTAGTATGTGCAGAAATTCAGTGCTCATATAAAAATAAGCCTAAAATCAATGATAGTTATGCACATTTTATTTCTAGCAGAACACAGTACTCTTCTATTATCCTGTCAGTAGAAACAGAATAGAGACTCTCTTTGCTTCCCTGTTGGCATGAGGTGAGCTGCTCTGCTGTATTCTGCCCTCTACCATGCCCTTCCACCATGATGTTTTGCCTCACAACAGACCAGATAACCATGGACTGAAACCTTTAAATCTATGGGCCAAAATAAGTCTTTCCTCCTTTAAATTGTTTGTCAGAGATTTTGTCATAGTGGTGAAAAGCTAACACACTATATTTGATACTTCAAGGCATTGGCAAGTCCAAAATATGCAGGGTGGGCCAGCAGGCTGGAGACCCAGGAAAGAGCCAATGCTGCAATTCATGTCCAAAGACCATTTGCTAATGGCATATAAAAATTATCTGAGACCCACTACAGTTGCCTCTAGAAATTATCTTTTGGTCTTTCTCACTCCCTCTCTCCTTTCTACACACATACACACACACACAAAGAAACACATGTACATATACACTTATTGTTTTTTGTTGTTAGGTGCCGTTGAGTCAGTATCCAACTCATAGTGACCCTACATACAACAGGAGAAACACCATTGTCAGTGCTTCTCTGCTGTTCATAGGGTTTTCAAACAAACTTATTGGTTGTGAGTAATATGAACTTTGGTTCTGAATAATATGGACTTTGGTTCTTTAACACATAACAGTATAGAACAATAACGTAAGTACATGTTATATAGATATTGCTGTACAGTACAATAATCTGCATCATGAGCTCAATGTCCCTTGTTTTATTAGATGCTTTTGGGCCTCAGTAATACAGAAAAATAAATCTTATACTTACTTGTGTTGGCTTGGAAGAGACATCCACTAATAAGATGATCACTCAATTCTCCTAAAACCAGTGACATTAGAGGAAGACAAGCTCCATTTACCAAGGATGCCAGTATTCCCAGAATCATGAGTGTGATGTCCAGTCCATCAGCAAAGCGAAACTGAAGAAAACAAAGCATGGCAGTATTATGGCTATAAAACAAACAAAACAACTAAAGCTTTTTCCAAGTAAATATTACTTAACACATTTATTAAAAGGTTAAGCAAATTATAAAATCCCCAGCATGCATTTATATGTAAAGTTAAAAAAGAAACTAAACTCCCAATCTTAAAGATTTACAATCAATTTTGAAGGAGTTGAAAAATAATCAATACAAATTGTAGGTAATGACCTAAGTTAGATCACACATGGGCATGACTCAGAAACTTCCTTAGACTTGATTGATTTTGAAATAAGTTATTTTAAAGGACTGCAGTGATAATATCCTAGTTTATGGAAAGTTAATAAAAAAATTTTCAGTTCCCTAGCCTCATGAGGATCATAGTATTGTCATCACTAAGTACAGTAAACAGTAACCAACTAGTAAAAATGTAATGAATCTTATTTTTGATTTTTAAGTTTTTCAGATTCATTCTATCCAGAGTAATATCTCTTCCAGCCTATAATAATTTGCAGGGCTATTTGTAATAAGAAATGCTTGAAAACCAAATATTGGATACTTTCTGCTATATTCTATATCAGGTCCCCACACCACCAAACAAAATGATGAACAAAAATTGGAAACATGACTGACTTATCTTACTAAAAGTGGTCAAGATAAAAGATAAAATGGCACCAAATTATAATTGTTGTTGTTAGGTGCCATCCAGTCGGTATCTGACTCATAGCAACCCTCACAGTGTTTTCAATGGCTGACTGTTTCAGGATTGCCTTAGGAGTGGATTGCCAGGTCCTTCTCCCATTTTTGCGGTGCTGGGAATTGAACTCGGGACATCAGAGACTGCAGCGCAGCTGCTCTACCAACTGAGCTAAATCCCAGCCATAAATTATAATTAGATTTGAATAACAAGAGGAAGAACTTAGTAGACATTTTGCACGTGGAGACTGAAGCAGGTTCATGTTTTTCCATTCATTCATGTAATAATTAATCAATATTTATGTAGTAACTTCCGTAGCATTTCCCAGCACTTCAGATAAGAAGATATCTGCTCCCCTGCTTTCCCCCAGAATAGTGTGTTATCTCCTTGATAAAGTTTGCCATGTTCTACTGCTTCCTAGGTATTTTTCATTTTTAAGTTTAACTTTTGAAAAAACAGGGACTGTTTCCTGTGTATTTCTATTAAGAGTGATAGCCAGGCAAAGAGATTAAAGTTGGTGAAGAGGATGTCTGAGAACACATACATGAAACTGTTCTTTAACTGTAATTCCAAGGAACTGTGCTGATACATTTTCTAACATTTTGTTGATAGGTGCTGTCCAGTTGGGTCTGACTCATAGCGACCTTCATAGGGTTTTCAATGGTTCATTGTTTCAGGATTGTTTGGGGAATGGAGCTCATGATGCAGATTATTGTACTGTAAAGCAATATCTATATAACACCTTCTCCCATTTTTTGTGGTTCTGGGGATTGGACCAAGGTCCTTGGAGACTGCAAAGCAGGACTCTAACAACTAAGCTAAACCCCAGCCTCTTTGTGACATATGTTGTTGTTGTTGTTAGGTGCCATCCAGTGGGTATCCAACTTATAGCAACCCTATATACAACAGGTGAAACACACTATTGTAAATACTTCTCTGCTATTCATAGGGTTTTCGATGGTTGATTGATTTTTGGGAGTGGGTTGCTGGGTCCTTTTCTGAAGCCTACAGCGTCTGATGTTTCCCTGTAGTTTCCCATCCAAGTATTAACCAGGCCCAATCCTGCTTAGCTTCTGAGATTGGACTCCACACTGCTATGGCTACAGGATTTGTGACATATAGACTTTACAGAATACTAAGACAATTATTTTTTTATTTAAAAAGGATTTGTCACAATGTAAAGGGATAAAGGAGGAGAGGATAATCTCAATATAAATGATGCAACTTCATGAGTACCTGGGTAAATTGGGGGAATATAACTGAAACATACATATGAGTTTTACTATGTATTAGTCAGAAGGTTCCATAAACCTCATAAGTTGATGAAAGTGTTACCAAAAGTAATGCAGTAGTTGCATAATGGAAAAAACAAATGCTGTATTACTCTGTACCCCGCCAACATTTACCAATAAGGGGGGTGGGAAGGATTTGTCACCCTTTTGAGATAATAAAAGCAACATATATCAATGTAGAATTTTTGGCAAATACTGAAGTGTAAACATAGGAAAGGGTACTCATAAATTCTCCCTCACTAAGAAATAACCTCTAATAGCATTTATGCTTTCCCCCTACATACATATATACCTCTTTCTCTCTCTCTCTCTCTCTCTCTCTCTCTCTTTAGGTTGTCCAAAAAACTGAGGTCATTGTTTATAGCTATTATGATTTTTTCCCCTTATCCCTTATTGTAGAACTTCAGGATTGTGTGTATCTTTTTTATAGGAGATGTCACTTTGATGAATTCCCACTTTAATTCCCTTTTTCCTCAAACAGTGGATATAAACTACCAAAGCAAATATCATCATTCTATTGAGAGTTCTCTAAAATTTTCTCATATGCATATGTTCTACTTGATTTCACTTACTATCTCAATAGATCCAACAGCTTGCTTTCTTGCTTTAGGCAGTTGTTCTTTTTTTTCTTGTAGGGTTCTGGGAAATTAATATTTAAAACAGAAAAGTTGTAATGTGAATATATTTTCCAAATTTTCCAGTTAACATTTTACTGAAATGTCAAATATTACTCTTGGTAGCAAATTTATCTGCAATTTAAAAGACTAATTTATTTTATTTTATTTTTTTTTATCGTACTGGGGGTTGAACCCAGGGCCTCGCGCCTGCATGCTCTGCAAGTGCTGGACCACTGAGCTGCACCTCAGCCCATTTTTTTTTACTTTTTGAGACAGGGTCTCACTAAGTTACGCAGACTGCCTCTGGTCTCGAACTTGCGATCCTCCAGCCTCCGCCTCCCAAACCGCTGGGATTACAGGCGTGCGCCATCACGCCCGGCCAAAAAACTAATTTATTGATAGACAGTAAAAATATTTTTAGAAAGGTAACTGTAAAAGGAAGCTGTCACTGGTTATCTCTAAGTTTCTTAGAGTATAAATTAAGACTTGCATCTAGAGTAAAATTTTTAAAAATTGTGTTAAAATATACATAACATAGACTTTATCTTCCTTAGCATTTTTAAAATGTACTATATATTCACATTATTGTGCTAACAGCATGACCATTCATCCACAGAACTCTTTTGGTCATACTAAATTGAACCTCTGTACCTATTAAACAGCAACTCCCCATTGCTCCTTTACCCTACCCACTGACAAGCACAATTCTACTTTCTGTCTCTATGAATCAAACTACTGTACGTATCTCATAAAAGTGGAATCATACAGTATTTTTCCTTTTGTGGTTTACATAATGTCTTCAAGGCTAATCCTTGAATTGTTCATTTAGCCTGTCTTCAAGTCTCATTCATGTTGTGGTGTGTCAGTATTTCCTTGTATTTTAAGGCTGAATATGCATTCTGTTGTATGTTTATCCATTTGTCAATTGATAGCCACTGGGATTGCTTCTACATTTTGGCCACTGCTAAAAACATTTCTGTGACTATGGGTGTACAAATATCTTTTTGCTTTCAATTCAATTGATACACTATATGGTAATTCTATTTTTACTTTTTTGAGGACCCACCATACTATTTTCCATACTTGATGCTCTATTTTACATTTCTCGAACAGTGACAAGAATTCCAATTTTTTTCTTTTTCTTTCATTCTCTCTCTCTTTCTCCCCTCCCCCCAGAGATTATAAAGTGATGAATTAAAATTTTTAACCTTTTGTAACACAATGATGAAGAGCAACTGTGAGTTTAAATGAAATGAATTATATTAAGTGCACATTAAAGAAGTGTACTGTGCTCTGAATTTTGTCTCCCATTTGAAAATTTCATCTCTTAGCTCATATTTTAAAGATGTCCAAATGCAAGTTGTTCATTTTGTTGTTTTCACATCAATCTGTCAATTAAGTCAATACACACAATTCTGAAATGTTAAAAGAAGACTGGAAGGAAACAATTCAAGTTTTCCAAAAGGACATCACAAGAGCAGAGACTTCCAACTCCTCTCTCCAGCTTTACACCATATATTTGTCAGCTTTGACAAATGACAAATCACTTAATTTTATCCCATCTTAGGTTAATAATTTACTTATGTACTGGCCAATATGCTCTGGAATGAGGTATAAATGATGAGAAGTGCTTTAGAATTGTAAAGCCTTTCAACTATCTTCCCTAAATTCAGATTTTAAAGCTTAAAGAATTTTAAAGCTTTTTTCCTCTTGATAAATTTTGCTTCAGGGAAAATACTTCTATCTCCCACTGACCTGTATGAAAGGTGTTCAGAGGATGTCTTGAGTCCACTCTTAAGTATCTTTTCTATGTGCCTTGAGGGAGAAGAGCCACACTCAGCCAGGGCACGGATTTGAGTGTCGTTTTGCTCTTCACTTTTTCTTGCCATGCCCCCGTGTTGCCAAGTGTTGCCTAGCAGGCAGGCACAGAGGCTAAGGCGTGCAGAGCAAAGATATTCCACCCAGGTGCAGGGAAGATGTCAGCCATTCCCACTCTAAAGCCCTCACAGAGTGTTCTATGATAGTTTGCAAGCAGGAGGGGACATTAGTGATCCAGTACTTCTGTTTTATTTGACCCAAAACAGACACATAATTCTGTTCCCATCTCCAAATAAGTCACCCCCACCTAGTGAGACTCTTGTTCATATTTCAAGGCCAGATCCAATACCCATATCTCAGTGATTCCTCCTTTCCAGGTTTGTCCAGTCACTGCCTTCAGTCTCTATAGTTGGTTTCTTTCATACTATTTTCTCCTGTCCTCTCCAGTCTTGGTGTCATCCAAATGAAATCAAGTGTGTATTTTTTCAATTTGTGCCTGTTCCCAAAAAAGGGGATCCAACTGAATGTGCAAACTATCGGACAATATCATTAATATTGCACACCAGCAAAATTCTACTAAAGATCATTCAGAAGCGACTGCAGCAGTATATAGACAGGGAATTACCAGAAAATCAAGTGGGACTCAGAAGAGGGCAGGGAACTAGGGACATCATTGCTAATGTCAGGTGGATATTAGCTGAAAGCAGAGAATATCAGAAAGATGTCTATCTATGTTTTATTGACTACGCAAAAGCATTTGATTGTGTGGATCATAACAAATTATGGATAACACTTTGGAAAATGGGACTACCAGAACACCTAATTGTGCTCATGAGAAATCTGCACATGAACCAGGAGGCAGTTGTTCGAATAGAACAATGAAACACTGAGTGGCTTAAAGTTGAGAAAGGTGTGCGTCAGGGCTGTATACTTTCACCCTATCTCTTCAATTTATATGCTGAGCAAATAATCCGAGAAGCTGGACTTTATGAGGAAGAACATGGCATCAAGATTGGAGGAAGACTCATTAACAACCTGCGTTATGCAGATGACACCACTCTGCTTGCTGAAAATGAAGAGGATTTAAAACATTTACTGATGAAGATCAAAGATCATAGCCTTCAATATGGGTTACAACTAAACATCAACAAAACAAAAATCCTTACGACTGGGTCAGTATGCAACTTCACCATAAATGGAGAAAAGATTGAGGTTGTCCAAGATTTTGCTTTGCTTGGCTCTATAATCAACACCCGCAGAAGCAGCAGTCAAAAAATCAAAAGATGCATTGCTCTAGGAAAAGCTGTGGCAAAAGATCTCTTTAGAGTATTGAAAAGCAAAGATGTCACATTGAAGACGAAGGTGCGTCTGACTCATGCCATGGTATTTCAGTGGCATCATATGGTGGTGAAAGCTGGACATTGAACAAGGGAGACAGAAAAAGAATTGATGCTTTTGAATTGTGGTGCTGGAGACGTCTATTGAATATACCATGGACTGCCAAAAGAACCAACAAATCTGTCCTAGAAGTGCAACCAGAGTGCTCCTTGGAAGCAAAAATGGCCACACTGTGTCTTACATATTTCAGACATGTAGTCAGGAGAGAACAATCCCTGGAGAAGGACATCATGTTTGAGAGAGTGGCAGGTCAACGCAAAAGAGGAAAACCCTCCACCAGATGGATTGACACAGTGTCGCAACAATGGGCTTAAACATAAATAAGATCGTTAGCCTGGCACAGAATTGGCAAGTATTTCGATATGCTGTACATAGGGTCGCTATGAGTCAGACTCCACTCGATGGCACCTAACAACAACAACATGATAGCAAGCAAAATTAACCACTTCCCCATTCTAACTTTTTGTGGTGGAAGATGTTGGAGTTTGTTGTGTTCCCACTGACCTATTAACTTTTGTGATCCACCACTATATGTGAAAAAACATTATGAGGTTATAATAATATGGTAATATTATATTATTATTATTTTAAAGTTAAAGAAACAGTCACAGAATTAAACAAACCAAGCTTACATAGATAGTGTTCGAATTTGTGTCTGGATTCAGAGCCTGAACTTTTACTACTAAGTTATAATGTTGCTTGAGAAATGCATGCTGAAGATATGATTTATTTAGCCCATAAGTAAGGTTTAAGTGCACAAGTAAATTCTAAGAGAAATGTCTCCTCTTTCCCCTTTTTATTGTGGTAGTTGGGGGTTGAACCGAGGGCTTTGCACATTCTTTGCAAGTGCTGTACCACTGGGCTGCATCTCCAGCCCATTTTTAATTTTTTTATCTTGAGATAGTGTCTTGCTAAGTAATGCAGGCTGTCTCTGGCCTCAAGCCTATGATCCTCTTGCCTCTGCCTCTTGAGTAGCTAGGATTACAGACATGAACCATCCATCTGACAAAATCTGAACCTCTTCACATTGCCATTCTAAGACATAGGATTTAGAGAATGAACATTGAATTTGTGAGGAAAAGGCACTTAGGAAGTATAGCAAAAAGATATGGAATAAATTTTGATGGAATAAAGGGCCTTTCCCCTGACAGAGCTCCAAAGTCCTGAGATAACTAACAGATGACCAAATATGACCAAAATTAGACACAAAAGGTGGAATGTTCTTGAGATCCCAACCTCCCAAACTTACTTCTCTCTCCCTCCCTTTCCTTCAAGGAAACTTTTCGATGCCATTGGTAAGACAAGGGCCTGGCCCAGAAGCAGGAGGATTGCAAGTTCGAGACAAGAGGCAGTCTGTGTAATTTAGCAAGACCCTGTCTCCCAAAAAAGTAAAAAACAATGGGCTGGGGGTGCAGCTTAGTGATCCAGCACTTGCAAAGCATGCAAGTGCAAGGCCTTAGGTTCAACCCCCAGTACACAAACAAACAAACAAACAAACAAACAAAAAAGACAAGGGCCTGGCCAGTCCTTTAAAACCCCCAGCCTCACTCAGCCTGGTACAACAGTAGCCACCTTTCTCTCTCTGCCAATACTGCTTCCTTGGTGGCTTCTTTTCTCATCCTCCCTCTTTACTTGCCCCAAATAAACTTATTCCTCTACAGGTCAGATGCTCCTGATGTGGGATTTTCTTATCAAATTTATTTTGGGAAAATAATAATAACAATAAAAGTTTACAGGAGATGTTAGAAGTGTGGAATGTAACTCCTCTGACTTTCAAAATATTCCCAACACTTATTATCTTTTACCTTTTTGATAATAGCCATGAATTGAGGCATGTGAAAAACAGTATGGAGAGGCTTCACAAAACTATGAATGGACTTATCATATTATCTAGCAATCCCATAAGTAAGTATATGTCCAAAGAAATTGAAATCAGTATGTTGAAGAGTTATTACATTTCCATGTTTAGTTGCATCACTATTCACAATAGTCAAGGTATAGAAACAACCTAAGTGTCCATCAGTATATGAATGGATTTTAAAAAATGTGGTGTAGACTCATAATGGAATTCTAATCAGCCTTTAAAAGGAGGGGGATTCTGTCTCTTGTAACAACATGGTTAATCTAGAAGACATTATGCTAAGTGGAAAAAAAAAAGAGCCTGGTACACAAAGACAGATATTGCATGATCTCACTTTTATGTGGAATATAAACTCATAGAAGTAGAGAGTAGAATGGTGATTAGCAGAAACTAAGATGGGTGGGTGGTGAATGGGGATAGGAGAGATGTTGGTGAAAAGGAATAAAATTTCAGTCCGATAGGAGAAGTAAGTTCTGGTGATCTTTTGCAGAGTATGATTATAATTAATAATAATGTATTGAAAACCTTGAAATTACTAAAAGAATGTATTTTAAGTGTTCTCCCCATAAGGAAATGATAAGTATGTGAGGAGGTGGATACACTAATTTGATTTCATTATTCCAAAATATATACATGAATCAAAATATCACATCATACTCCATAAATATATACAACTATTATTTGTTAATATGAGATAAAATAATAAAAATTAAAAATAAATTCCCTATTAAACTGAAAAAAAAAGTTCCTAGGAGGAATTTGTTTCTACTCCAAAGTTTCTGATTAGAGTGTTCTGAACCCTAAGTAAATGATATGCTGAAAGAGAAATATTTTCTAGGCTTTCTTTCATTAAGGAAGTATGTGACCAAGGGAGATCCTGTCCAGGTTTATAAAGTGTGTATCCAAATTTAACACTGTTGTTATCATAAAAAACTGAAAATAAAATAGACTTTCATTTCTTTTCCTCCTTCCCTGTTGATTTCTTTTCTTTCTTCTTTTCTTTTCCTTCTTTTTCTTTTTCTTTCTTTCTGCAGTACCTGGGCATTGAACCCAATGTCTTGCAGATGCTAGGCAAGTGCTCTATCATTGAGTTGCACACCAAGCACCTTTTGAAATTTTGAGACAAATCTCTTACCTTAATTAACGTTGTGATTGAATTCCTAGCCAGAGCAATCAGATGAGAGAAATAAATCAAAGGGATATAGATAGACAAAGAAGAGGTCAAATAATCCTTGATCAAGGATGACATGATCTTTTACCTAAAGGACCCCCAAAACTCCTCTAGAAAACTTTTAGACCTAATTAACTCCCTCAGCAAAGTGGCAGGATACAAAATTAATACTCAAAAATCATTAGCCTTCCTTTACACCAATTGTGAGCAGGAAGAGAAGGAAATTAAGGCTACAATCCCTTTCACTATAGCCTACCAAAACCTTAAATACTTAAGAATCAATCTAACCACAGATCCTGGAGATCTCTACAAGGAAAACTTCAAACCATTAAAGAAAGAATTTGCAGAGGATACTAGAAGGTGGAAGGACCACCCCTGCTCATGGATTGGGAGGATCAATATGTAAAAATGGCTATACTACCAAAAGCAATCTATAGATTTAATGTAATCCCCATTAAAATTCCTATGACAGACTTTGCAGAAATAGTCAAAAATTCATATGGAAACACATATGTGTAGCCGAAACACTCTTAAGGTGCAAAACTAATGATGGTAGGATCACAATCCTAGCCTTTTTTTTTTTTTTTTTTTTTGGTGCGGTACTGGGGATTGAACCCAGGACCTCATGGTTGAAAGTGCTGTACCACTGAGCTGCAACCCCAGCCTATTCTTTTTTTTTTTTAAAACTTTTTGGGACAGGGTCTCCCCAAATAATGCAGACTGCTTCTGGTCTCAAACTTGCAATCTTGCTGCCTCTACCTCCCAAAGTGCTAGGATTACAGGCCTACACCACCTTGCCTGGCACAGTCCCTGACTTTAAACCATACTACAGGGCTATAGTAGCAAAAACAGCTTGGTACTAGAACAAAAATAGGCCTGAGACCAGTGGGACAGAATTGAGGACCCAGAGATACACCAACACATCTATAGCCACCTGATCTTTGACAAAGGGGCTAAGCAGGAAAATTGGAGAGAAGATAGTCTCTTCAACAAATGGTGCTGGGAAACTTGGATTTTCACCTGCAGAAAAATGAAAACAGATCCGCACCTCTTGCTATGCATGAGAGTTAACTCAAAAGGACAAATGACCTCTACATAAAACCAGAAACCTTAAAATTACTAGAAGAAAAGATAGGCAGCATGCTCCAACATAAAGGCATAGGAAAGCATTTCCTTAATAAGACTCCAATTGCTCAGAAAATTGCCATAAGAATAGATAAACAGGATTACATGAAATTAAAAAGCTTCTATACAGCAGAGGAAACAATCAACAGAGTTCAAGAAGAGCCCACTGAATGGGGGAAAATCTTTTCATCCTATACATCTAACAGGGGACTAATTTCTAGAATTTACAAAGAACTCAAGAAAGCAACTCCTAAGAGAATAAATAATCCAATACACAAGTGGGCAAAGGAGCTGAACAGATAGTTCTCAAATGAAGAAATTAGTAGGGTCATGAAGCACATGAAAAATTGCTCAATATCCTAGTCATTAGGGAAATGCAAATCAAAACAACTCTGAGATTCCACCTAACTCCAGTAAGAATGGCCAATATTAACAAAACAAATAACAAATGCTGGTGAGGTTTTGGAGAAAAAGGAACCATCTTACACTGTTGTTGGGATTGTAAATTGGTTCAACCACTTTGGAAATCAACATGGAGGTAGAAAACTAAAAATAGAACTGCCGTATGACCCAGCTATACCACTACTAGGAATATACCCAAATGGAGATGAGTCAGCACACTGTAGAGACACCTGCATCTCCATATTCAATGCAGCACTTTTCACAATAGCAAAGATACAGAAACAACCAAGGCTCCCATCAACAGAAGAATGAATAAAAATTATGGTACTTATATACAATGGTATACTACTCAGCAATAAGAAAATGAAATAATGTCATTTGAAGCAAATGAAAGGAATTGAATAACATCATCTTAAGTGAATGTACGCAAGTTCAAAAAGAGAAATACCATATAGTCTCACTCATGTGGGAGCTGAATCATACTTAAAGGAAAAAAATTCTATGCATAAATTGATATATAACAATGCAGAATGAAGTTTAGCATAAATGGGACAATATAAAGTGTAGAAAGAAGGAGGAAGGGAACTAGCAGAGAGAAGTGAAGATTGGAGAAGGTTGGTGGGGAGGAGGGTCAATGTGGAGGGATGCAGGGGGAGACGTTGATCTCAATGTACACAGCACAACTTCATGAGTATATTGGAAAAAATAGGGGAATACAACCCAAATAAACATTTGACTTTTGCTACATATAAGCCATAAGACTCCATAAACTTTGTGAGTTGATGAAAGTGTTGTCAGAAGTGATGTAAAGGATATATAATGGAAAAAAACCCAGTGCTGTAGTACTCTGTACCTTATCATTATTTACTAATAAAGGCAAAAATAAATTTTGAGACAGTCATGCTAAGTTGTACAGGCTGCTTCTGGCCTCAAACTTGTGGTCCTCCTGCCTCAGCCTCCTGAGTCACTGTGGTTGCAGGTGTGCAGAACTGCCTGGTTATTTTCATTTTATATATCTAAATGAATGTGTTATAGGTGCAGAAAATTGTGTAACATACGTATGCAGACATCTGTTCACTGGAAAATAAATGTACTACATGAAATCAAGAATTTGTAGAAATTGAATTGAAAAATTTTAGACATAGTTCCTTTCCTCTATATACTGGTAAGATATAAGAAATTCAGAAAAGATCTCTGAATCTGTAATTCAATAATTCTGGAGCTATTACCCTTCCTAAAATCACTACTCAATCAATTTTTATACTGATTATGTTGAAGTACACCCAAATAAGCCTGCAGGTGTAGCACTGTGGTGCCTGATCCCATCAAATCTCGGAAGCTAAGCAGGGTTGTGCCTGGTTAGTACTTGGATGGGAGACTGCCTAGGAACACCAGGTGCTATAGGTTTGGGAGGAGGACCCAGAAACCCACTCCCAAAAATTGAACCACCATTGAAAACCCTATAAATAGCAGAGAAGCACTTACAATAGTATTTCACATGTTGTACGTAGGGTTGCCATGAGTGGGATGCCAACTCTACAGCACCTAACGGCAACAACAACACACCCAACTACAAGTAGCATGGCTATTTTTGGATAAAGTTATAAAATTTTTGTCTACAGATGTGAAAAGGATAAGAGTCTAAGTTACTAGCGAAAGCTTACCCATTTCTTTGATAATAGTCTTGCATATCTTCAGCTCTTTCTGAACTTGCCATCATATTTACAATTTAATTCTTCTGAAATAAAATAGTAAGAAATATGGCATGACTGAATTTTTCCTCTTGATTGATACACAGCATTACCTACATTCTCAACAATCTTTGAAAAAGCAAGCTGTGCAGAATTTCACCCTGCTTAGCTTCTAACTCCAACTGAAATTTCTGATTGGGCAGTTCATTTACTCAGATTTTGTCATTAATTTATAACATCTTTATTCTGGGCTTAGATTAAGAGCTGATGGAAATTCTAGAACTGGAATAAAAGAAGTATAATACAAGTGGAAAATTCACAATTTGTCAGGATATTGGATTTTTTATACTCTGCCACTGATTTGATTGTATTTGGTGAAAACCATGATGCTACTGCATGCTTAATTTTTTCTATTAAAATAAATGATGCAATAGTTTTTATAAGTCAATAATTTTAGGGGAAAGGATTTTCTAGTTCACTGAATATAAAGCAAAATAAAGTTTTCACTGTATATGGATCAATGGTTACAAAAATTTAGAATATTTTGAAAATCCATTCACCTTCAAAACTATATTAAGTAAAATATATTCTTACTCTGGAGTATTCTTCAGGGTCTTAGTTTACCTTAAGGTCACATTATGTTCATGAATTATTTAATTTCTGATAAATAGAGATATTTGCAAATTAATCTCATTTGTTAGGTTGTATAATATATTAACCAATACAGAGATGATTATAAAGATATGGATTTAAACTGTGGAGTGAAATTACTAATAAATATTACCTAAGCATGTGAAAAAGCTAATAAGCTTCCAAGTAGTAATCTTAATGAATGATTGTGTTCCAATGTGTCAGAAATGCTTTTAGTATGTTTTACAAATATAGCCATCTATCAACTTATTCTTTCTTTTTGTAGCATTCACTAACTTTATGTCATCTTCAGTAATTTGACATGTAGTAAGGAAAGCCATAAACCAGAAAAGTCATAAAATGGTTGGTAAATATCAATAATTTATATCATATAGAAATTAGCAATTATACAACTAAACTCATAAATTCATAAACATAAATCAGAACAATTACAGCTTACCCTGGTAATTGAACTGTTGTCCATTTACACCCAAATCATGTTTGGTTTCTCTCCTGAGCAAATAACTAACTGCACTTTCCTAACTGTACTTTACCAAACTATTTTATTACTGCAATGTCTCAATATCTGATTATGACATTGATGAATTTCCAGATAAAGCACACTGTGTTCTTCATATTGTACTGCACTTGGGAGGCAACATGAGCCAAGAAAATGCACTGAGCCAAATAAACACTCTTTGTTGTTTTGTTTTTACAAAAAGATCAGTAATGCCTGTACATTTAATTTTCTAGTGTTTATTCCCATAATATATATTTTAATTAGCTAATTTAGAAATTATAATAGTAAAATGTTTTTAATGAGTCTGTGGCACCTTTGCACAACAAATATTTTGAGTAATACTTTGTACAAGGCATTGATTCTATTACCTCATTATTGCTCCCTGAAATAATTATCTCCTCTGATTTCCTTTTGCTCTTTGCTTTTATATGTATTATGTTCAATAATACATTTACCTACTATTGTAAATCCTAGTTACTTTATTAAATTTTATTTCTTCATTCCTTCGTGCATTAATTAAAAAGTATTGTGTTTATGTGGTGTACCAACTACTAGTTTATAAGAATCAAATGGTATGTTTCAATCCCAGCAGCTCAGGAGGCAGAGGTGGGAGGATCACAAGTTCGAGACCAGAGGCAGTCTGCATAACTTAGCTAGACCCTGTCTCAAAAAGTCAAAAAAATGGACTGGGGGCACAGCTCAGTGGTCCAGCACTTGCAAAGCATGCAAGTGCGAGGCCCTGGGTTCAACCCCCAGTACCACACACACACACAAAAAGACAGAATCAAATGGTATGTTTCCTCTTGCTGAGGAACTCACATCTTATTTTTTCCCCATAAACTGTAGTCTCACTACTTAGTGTGGTCCCAAGAACAATAACACAGGCACTACCTGGGACATTACCAGAAATGCAGAATATTTAAAAAGTCTTTTAATTGTGTCAAAATGTTCTTGTTGTTAGGTGCCATCCAGTCGGTATCCAACTCATAGCGACCCTCCTCATTGTTACCCTGTACAACAGGGGAAACACTATTGTCAGTGCTTCTCTGCTGTTCATAGGGTTTTTAATGGCAGATTGATTTTTGGGAGGGGGTTGACAGGTCCTTCTCCTAAGCCTACAGCTTCTGGTGTTCCCAGGTGGTCTCCCATCCAGGTACTAACCAGGCCTGACCCTGCTTAGCTTCCGAGATCTGACGGGATCGGATGCCACAGGGCTATGGCTGCAGGCATGTCAAAATATGTGTAACTAAAACTTAACATCTTAACCATTTTTAAGTGTGCAATTTGGTGGCATTAAATTTATACACAGTGTTGTGCAACCATTGTAACTATCCATCTCCAGAACTTTTTCACTGTCCTTAAATGAAATTCTGTACCCATTAAGTAGTAACTCCGCATTCCCTCCTCCCCCCCAGCTTTGGTAAAGTCTATTATATTTTCTGCCACTATGAATTTGACTTTTTAGGCATCTCATGAAGATGGACTCATACAGTATTTGTACTTTTGTGTTTGGCCTTTTTTCAGTTAGCATATTTTCAAGCTTCGGTCATTTTCACATTTTTTGTCAGGTTGGATACTATTCTGTGTGTATATATACCACATTTTGTTTATCTATTAACCTGTTGTTAGACATTTAGATTGTTTACACCTTTGGAAGACTATGAGTAATGCTGCTTTGAAATACTGAAATATAAATATCTCTTTGAATAATCTTTCAATTCTTTTTATGTACCTAGAAGTAGAATTGCTGGATCCTATGATTGTTCTTTGCTTAACTTTG
The DNA here is from genome assembly GCA_007922755.1 of Pedetes capensis. Taxonomy (NCBI): domain Eukaryota; kingdom Metazoa; phylum Chordata; class Mammalia; order Rodentia; family Pedetidae; genus Pedetes; species Pedetes capensis. The sequence goes on along the minus strand of VMDO01001222.1, from coordinate 67,616 downwards.
TGAAATCAATGTATTGTTTTCCACAGTAGCTATACCATTTTACATGGCCACCAGCAACACACAAACGTTTCAATTTTTCGATATCCTTACTAACACTTGTTTTATAGTTAATTCTTAAAAGTATTCCTTATGGGTGTGAAGTGGTATCTCACTGTGGTTTTGATTTGCATTTCCCTAATAACTAGTGATATTGATGATCTTTTAGATTAGCATTTGCTGCTTATTTTCTTTGGTGAGAAAATTCATTATTCAAATTCATTGCCCATTTTAATTAATTAATTAATTATTTTTGAAGCATGGCAGGCTGGGTTCAGGGTCTCAGGCATACTTTACAAGAACTCTGCCACTGAGATGCACCCCCAACCCCTTTATTTTCCTCTCCTTTTCTTCTTCTTCTTCTTCTTCTTCTTCTTCTTCTTCTTCTTCTTCCTCTTGAGACCTGGTTTTGCTAAGTTACACAGGTTGCCTCTGGCTTTGAGCTCACGATCCTCCTGCTTCCATTTCCTGAGTGGCTGGGATAACAAGTATGAGCCACCATACTTTGATCATTGCCTATTTTTAAATTGGATTTTATTTTGTGGTTGAGTTTTAGAAGTCTTTTATATATTCTGAGTATTACTCTCTTACCAGACATATGGTTTAAAAATATTTTCTCTCATTTTATGGGTTGTCTTTTGATGCATAAAATGTTTTATTTTGAGGAAAAATTTTATCTTTTTTGTTGCCTAAATTTTTGTGTAGTTTCAGAGATCATTACCAAATCCAGTGTTATGAAACTTTTCCCCTAAGAGTTTGCAGTTTTCTTACTTATGATTAGGTTTTGATCCTTTTTTTATTGGAAATTTTTAATGTACAACTTAATGTGATTCATTCTAACATGCATTTCATTGTGACATTTCCATATATGCATTTTGTTGTACGTTGTACAGATAAGTTCCTCTTACCCTCTTGTGCACTTCCTCCCCTGTCCCATCCCCCACCAAAGACCTCTCTTCCATTTGCTTGTCCTTTTGTGGTAATATTTTTCTATATATCCTTGGATCCCAATTACGTTTAAGATTAAAACTTTTTCTGTAGTGAACTATCTTTTTACACTGTCAGTACTATTACATGAGTTTTCTAGCCTATCTGTATTATTACCATTCTTTGGTACTATTGGTGTTATTATAATTATTTCCAGGACTATTAAAGTTGGGCTGTTCACCCTGAGGTCACCCCCCTCCCCATTCCTCACTCCTCCTTGTACCTCCTCTCCCCTCCCTCCTCTCCCAGGATTTCCTCCTTTTGCTAGATCCCTCCCTATTCCTTTTACACTCCCCAAATTGTCCCTTTTCCGCTAAGTTGACTTTAGCTTTTTATTATGTTCTGACCTCCACATAGGATTTTTTTCCTTCTTTTAATTTTTGATTGAGTTCCCACATATGAGTGAGAACATGTGGTATTTTTCTTTCTGGGCTTGTGTTCATTCACTTAAAATAATTTTCTCCACTTCCATACATTTTGCTGCAAATGGCATTATTTCATTGTTTTTTGATTGCTGAGTAGTATTCCATTGTGTATATGTACAATTCTTGTTTTTTTTTGTAGGAAATTTTTAATGTACACGTTAATGTGATTCATTCTGGCATACTTTTCATTGTGGCATTTCCATATATGCATTTTGATTTACATTATTCATATAGGTGCCTCCTTACCCTCGTGTATGCTTGCCCCCCCATCTAAGTCTTCTCTGTTATTTACTTGGTAATATTTTTCTATATGTCCTTGGGTTCCAATTCTGCTTAAGATAGAAACTTTTCCTGTAGTGAACTTTGTTTTTATCTTGTCAGAACAATTGCATGCATTTTCTAGACCATTTATATTGACACCATTCTTAGCTTTTTAAAAATTTTGATCTGACCTTTGAATAGGATTTTTCCTTCTTATAATTTTGATTCAGCTCCCACATATGAGTGAGAACATGTGGTGTGTCTCTTTCTGAGCTTGTGTTCGTTCACTTAAAATAATTTTCTCTAATTCCATCCATTTTGCTGCGAATGACCTTATTTCATTTTTCTTGATTGCTGAGTAGTATTCCATTGTGTCTATGTACCACAGTTTTTTTACCCATTCTTCTGTTGAAGGGCATTTTGGTTGATTCCATATCCTTGCTATTGTGAAAAGTGCAGCATTGAACATGGAGATGCAGGTGTCTCTGTGGTATGATGACCCATCTCCCTTTGGGTAAATTCCCAGTAGTGTTATAGCTGGGTCATATGGTAGATCTATTTTCAGTTTTTTAAGATATCTCCATATTGATTTCCAGAGTGGTTGGACCAATTTACAGCTCCACCAACAACATAAGAGTGTTCCCTTTTTGCCGCAACCTCGACAGCATTTGTTGTTATTTGTTTTATTGATCTTGGCCATTCTTACTGGTGTAGGGTGAAATCTCAGAGTTGTTTTAATTTGCATTTCCCTAATGGCTAGGGATATTGAACATTTTTTTCCATGTGTTTCATGGTGTTACAGACCTCTTCGTTTGAGAATTGTCTACTCAGTTCCTTTGCCCATTTGTGTATTGAGTTATTTGTTTTCTTGGGAGTTTTATCTTGAGTTCTTTATAAATTCTGGTAATTAGACCTTTGTCTGATGTATGTTGTTGTTGTTAGGTGCCGTCGAGTCGAGTCCGACTCATAGCGACCCTATGTACAGCAGATCGAAACACTTGCCAATTCTATGCCAGGCAAACCATCTTATTTATGTTTAAGCCCATTGTTGCAGACACTGTGTTAATCCATCTGGTGGAGGGTTTTCCTCTTTTCCGTTGACCTGCCACTCTTCCAAACATGATGTCCTTCTCCAGGGATTGTTCATAGGATGCAAAGATTTTTTCCCATTCCGTGGGCGTTTCCTTGACTCTGTTAATTATTTCCTTTGCTGTACAGAACCTTTTTAATTTCATGTAATCCCATTTATCTATTCTTGTTGCAATTTCTTGAGCAATTGCAGTCCTATTAAAGAAATACTTTCCTATGCCTATATGTTGGACTGTATTGTCCATCCTATCTTCTGTTAGTTTTAAAGTTTCTGGTTTTATGTTGAGGTCTTTTATCCATTTTGAGTTAACTCTTGTGCATATTGAAAGATGTGGGTTGTTTTTCATTTTTCTGCAAGTGGATGTCCATGTTTCCCAGCACCATTTATTGAAAAGGCTATGTTTTTTCCAAGTTACTTGCTTTGCTCCTTTGTCAAAAATTAGGTGGCTATAGGTGTGTTGAGGTGTTTCTAGTTCTTCTATTGTGTTCCACTTATCTTTAGGCCTATTTTTGTGCCACCACCAAGCTGTTTTTGCCATCACTGCCCTGTATGGAGTTTAGAGTCCGGGATTGTGATTCCACCTGCACTAGTTTTGCAGCTTGAGAGTGTTTTGGCTATACGTGGTCTTTTGTGTTTCCATATGAATTTTTTAATCATTTTTTCTATTTCTTTAAAGGTAGTCAATGGAATTTTAATGGGGATTGCATTAAATCTATATATTGCTTTTGGTGGGATAGCCATTTTTACTGTATTGATTCTGCCTATTCAGGAGCACGGAAGGTCCTTCCATTGTTTTGTATCCTCTGATCCATTTTGATTTGAATTTTGTGTATGGTGTAAGGTAAGAGTACAACTTAATTCCTTTGAATATAGTTATCCAGTTTTACCAGGACTGTTTGTTGAATGGACAGTCTTTTTTCCATTGTATGGTGTTGACCTCCATATCAAATATTTTACCATATATAGAAGGTACCAAAATATATGCAAATCTTGGGCTGAAAACTTTCTGTTTTGCTATTTTCAGAATGCATTTTGTGATTGTTTTGATGTAACAGTACAAATATAATCCAGAACATCATACTACACATTGCTACTGTAATTCAGCTTCAGAAAGTAATACATAGATAACATCTCCTAAAGTGTGTACACATTTTTTTGGCACTCATGGTGTGTAGGAATTTATTTTTGGGCTCTCTATTCTACTCATTCTGCCTATACATCTGTCCTAATGTGAATAGCCTACTGTTTTGATTACTTAGCTTTGTACTAAGTTGGAAACCATACTATTTGAGTCTTCCAATTTAATTTCTTTTCAAAATTGTTTGGCTATTTGCAATTTCTTGAGTTTCATATGAATTTTAACATAGGTTTTTCCATTTATGCCCCAAAAGCCATTAGGATTTTGACAGAGATTCCATTGAATTTGTGGATCATTTTGGGTAATATTTTTTCTTAACAGTATTATGTCTTCTAGTCCATGAACATAGGATATCTTTTCATTTAGTTTCTGTCTTTTAAAATTTCTCTTACCAGTGTTTTATTGTTACAGTGTATAAATCTTTTGCCTTGTTGGTTAATTTTATTCCTATTGATGTTATTATATATGGAATTTTTCTTTGAATTGCTTTTCTGATTATTTATTGTTATTTTATGCAAAAGCAACTGATTTTAAGTATATATTATTAGTGTTTATTATTTGCTCAAAATAATGGGTTTCATTATACTATTTTCATGCATGCATATAACATATTTTGATCATATTCACCCTCATTATGTTCCATTATTCCCCTCCTCCTGATTCTCTTCCTCTTCCTTAATAGTTCCCCTTCTATATTCATTTCTCCCTGCTTCCTTCCCAATTCCACATATGAGAGAAAACATGTAGTACTTGTCTCTCTAAATATGGCTTATTTTGCTTAACATGGTGATCTTCAGTTCTATCCATTTTCCTGTAAATGACATGATTTCATTCTTCTTTGTGGCTGAATAATTCTCCATTTTGTATATATGTACCTTTTCCTTATCCATTCACCCATTGATAGGCACCTGTTCATACTGTGACTGATGTAAATAGGTAAAGCAACTCATTTTGCATGTTGATTCTGTATCCTGCAACTTTGGCCAAGTTTGTTTATTCGCCTTAACAGTGTGTGTGTGTGTGTGTGTGTGTAATCTTTGGAGTTTCTCTATATATTATCATGTTATCTGTGAGCAGACATAGATTTACATATGCTTTTCCACTTTGGATGCTATTTATTTATTTATTTATTTATTTATTTATTTATTTATGGTGGTTAAGTGCTCTGTTTACAGCTTC
>VMDO01001222.1:0-57500 GCA_007922755.1 Pedetes capensis | reverse complement strand
ATACATAACAATTGTATATATTTTGGGGGTACTATGCAATGTTTTGATACATATATATGTATGTGTATATATATATATATGATAATATTGTTGTTGTTGTTGTTAGGTGCTGTCATGTCGGTATCCGACTCATAGCGACCCTCTGTACAACAGGGGAAACACTATTGTCAGTGCTTCTCTGCCATTCATAGGGTTTTCAATGGCAGATTGACTTTTGGGAGGGGGTTGCCAGGTCCTTCTCCCAAGCCTACAGCTTCTAGTGTACCCAGGCGATCTCCCATCCAGGTACTAACCAGGCCCGACCCTGCTTAGCTTCCGAGATCTGATGGGATCGGATGCCACAAGGCTACAGCTGCAGGCATATGATTATATATATATATATATATATATATATATATATATATATATATATATATATATGTATATATTATGATGTTCAAGTCAGGGTAAACACTTATTTCCTCAAAAGCTTACAACTTCTTTATAGTGAAAACGTTCACTTCTAGCTTTCTTCTAGTTTAAAAATATATACAATACATTGTCATTATACATAGTTACCACATCGTGTAATAGAACACCAGAATTTCTTGCTTCTATTTAACTATACCATTGTACCCACTGGACACCCATTCCATATCCTCTTTCCCCTTTGTCTCTAGCTTCTAATAACTACCATTCTATTCTCTGCTACTTTGATTTTGATTGTATTAGATTCCACATGTAAGTGAGAACATGAGATTTTTGTCTTTCTCTGCTTGGCTTATTTTATTTAGCATAATATCCTCCTGGTTTATCCATGTTGTTGAAAGAACAGAATTTCCTCCTTTAAAAGATGCATAATATTTCATTGTGCATCTATACATCTTCTTTATCATTCATCCATTGATAGATATCCATTGATAGACACTATGTAATAAACACGGGAGGGCAAATAGCTCCTTCACATATTGATTTCAATTCCTTGGGATGTGTATCCAGTAGTGAGATTGCTGAATCATGTTAGTTCTATTTTTAGTGTTTTATGGAACCTCTATACTGTTTTCTATAATGGCTATACTAATTTAAATTGCTGCCAACAGTATGCAAATGTTCCCTATCTCTACTCTCCTATTATTAACATCTTATATACCGAGTCATTGATTTTGAGTGTTAACTTACTCCTATATTCCTGGAATAAACCATTCTTTACCAGGATATTTGTATTTTTTACATACGATTAAGTTTTATTTGATATTGGTTTGCCTAGAATTTTTGCATTTATACTAGTGAAAGTGACTTATCTCTAAATTTTCTTTCTTGTAATGTTTTTTTCAAGTGCTGGACCACTGAGCTGCACCTCTGGCCCACGTTTTTACTTTTTGAGACAGGGTCTTGCTAAATTATGCCACTGCCTCTGGTCTCGAACTTGGTGATCCTCCTGCCTCTGCCTCCCAAGCCGCTGGGATTACAGGCATGCGCCACTGCACCTGGCTTCTTTTAATATTTTTGACAAGTTTTGGTGTTCGCAAAAAGAAATTAGAAAGTTTCCCTTCTTTTTCTGAAATGGTTTATAGGAACTTCCTGAAGGAGTTTATAGAAAAGCTGTATTATTTCTTTCTTAAGTATTTGGACGAATGTACTATTGAAGCTGTGTGGGTCTGGGATGGTTTGTGGAAGTTTTCAATGCTGGAATTCAACTTTTGATAGCAGTGGCTATTTAGATTTTCTCTTTTTTTCCTCTTATTTTTGTGAGTTGCATTTCAAAAGGAATTTGTCCATTTTTTCTACACTTTCAATTTTATTATCTAAATTTATAATATATAATTTTTTAGCTTTTTAATATATGAAGACATAGTTCATTTCTAACATTGATGACTCATTCTTCTCTCTCTCCCTCCTCCTTTTTTGTCTTGATTGGGAATGCTAGTTTTTTACAATCAATTTTATTTATTTTATTAGAAAATTTTAATATACATCTTAATGTGATTCATTTTGACATGCTTTTCATTGTGACATTTCCATATATGCATTTTGATAAACATTATTCATATAGGTTACACCTTACCCTTCCCTATGCTTCCTCCCCTCCCACCCTTCCCATCTAAGTTTCCCATCTAAGTCTTCTCTACCTTTTATTTAGTAGTATTTTTCTATATGTCCATGGGTTCCAGTTCTATTTAAGATAGAAACTTTTCCTGTAGTGGTCTTTGTTTTTATCTTGTTAGAACAATTACATGCAATTTCTAGTCCATTTATATTGACATCATTCTTATGTTCCCCCCCTTTTATTATGATCCCACCTTTGAATAGGATTTTTCCTTCTTGTAATTTTGAATCAGCTCCCTCATATGAGTGAGAACATGTGTTGTTTCCCTTTCTGAGCTCGTGTTCGTTCACTCAAAATAATTTTCTCTAATTCTATCCATTTTGCTGCGAATGACCTTATTTCATTTTTCTTGATTGCTGAGTAGTATTCCATTGTGTATATATACCATAGTTTTTTTAATCCATTCTTCTGTTGAAGGGCATTTTGGTTGATTCCATATCCTTGCTATTGTGAAAAGCGCTGCATTGAACATGGAGATGCAGGTGTCTCTGTGGTATGATGACCCATCTCCCTTTGGGTAAATTCCCAATAGTGTTATAGCTGGGTCATATGGTACAACTCTGAGATTTCACCTTACACCAGTAAGAATGGCCAAGATCAATAAAACAAACAACAACAAATGCTGGCGAGGTTGCGGGGCAAAGGGAACACTCTTACATTGTTGGTGGAGCTGTAAATTGGTGCAACCACTGTGGAAATCAATTTTATTTTTTAATGAGCCCACTTTTGTCTTCACCATTTTTTCTCTAGTTCATTAGTTTTTGTTATTTTTTGTTTTCTTCTACTTTTATCAGGTCTTATTTTCTCTAATTTGCTTAGAGGGAAATTTAGATCAAATTGTTCCTTTAAATCTCTGTTTGAGCTATAATATATACTGAAATATATAAAATATATGAATTTTAATTATACTGTTTGCTGAGTTTGGGCCAAAGTACATATTTCCATAACCATCTCCACAATTAAGTTATAGAATATTTTCATTAACCACAGAAGTCCTTTTGTGCTCTTTTCCAGTTAGTCATTCCATCCTTCAGCCACAGGCGGCTACAGATCTGCTTTCTATAATCATACATTGGGTGTGCATTTTAAGAATTTCATATAAATTGAATCATACAGTGTGTACTCTTTTTTATCTTGCTTCACTTGCTCACTACAGTGTTTTGAAATTCATCCACGTTGCTACATGTATCAGCAACTCATTGCTTCCTAATGTTGAATAATATTCCATTATATGAATATATTACTGGAATTTGTATAATCATTTGCTTATTGTTAGACATTTAGTTTATTTCTAGTTTTTTTCTATTATGGATAACGTTGTTCTGAATGTTTTTTCATGTTTTTGAAGGCATTACATATTGGTTTTTTCTTTCCTTTTTTTTATTGATGTTGTTGTTGCTGTCAGGTGCCCTAATGTCGGTGTCCAACTCATAGCGACCCTACATACAACAGGGGAAGCAGTATTGTTAGTGCTTATGTGCTATTTATAGGATTTTAAATGGCTGATATTTTTTTGGGGGGAGTGGGTTGTTGGATTCTTCTCCCAAGCCTACAGCACCTGGTGTTCCCAGATGGTCTCCCATCTTGTACTAACCAGGCCTGACCCTGCTTAGCTTCCAAGATCTGATGGGATCATATGTCACACTAGTGCAGCTGCAGGCTTTTTTATTGATACATATTTATAAATAATTGTGAGGTCCAATGTGATGTTTTGATCAATTCAGGGCAATTAGCATATCCAGCATCTTAAATTTTTATCATTTCCTTATGATAAGTGAATTTGAAATACTCTTTTCTAACTATTTTGGCATATATAATAAATTATTGTTAATTATATTCATTCTTCTGTGCCATAGAATACTAGAAATTATTCCTCCTACCAAGGGGAATGTTATACCCATTGATTAATCTCTCACTATCTATTTTCCACCCACACTGTTCCCAGGCTCTGGTAACTATTGTCCTACTTTCAACTTATATGAGATCAGTTTTTTAGATTCTACATGAGTGGGGACATGAGATATTTATCTTTCTGTGCTTGATTTATTTCACGTAACATATTCTCCAAGTTCATTCATGTTGTTAAAAATGAATGGCTTTTGTGTATTTTTATGGCAGAATAGTATTCCATTGTGCATATACATTACATTTTCTTCATTCATTTGTCCATAGATGAACAGTTAGGTTGATTCCCTATCTTCTCTATTGTGAATACTTTGAAATAAATATTGGAGTATAATGTAAGTGCATGTTTTCATTTCTCTTGGGTAAATACCTACAGCAAGCTGCCAAACTGTTTTCTAAAGTAGTTGCACCATTTTAATTTAAGTTAAAGTCTATATGTATATACGTTATTATATAGCAAAGGCTAAAATAATTAATGACTATAAAATTCAGTAATTCTCAATACAAAGCAATAGTTAAACAAAAATAGTTAAAATAAATTTGGGTATTAATTGGAAAGAAAGTACTTTAGATAGATTTAGGAAAAATATTAAAGATAATTATTACATAATTGTTGTTTTTGTTGTTGTTAGGTGCTGTCGAGTCGGTATCTGACTCATAGCGACCCTCATAGGGTTTTCAATGGCTGCCTGTTTCAGGATTGCTTGGGAGTGGATTGCCAGGTCCTTCTCCCATATTACATAATTAGGAAGATAATATATAATAAAAAGTCCCATTTGGGATTTTTTTTTCAGTACTAACAGGTTGAACCCAGGGCTTCTCACACCTGATAGACAAGTGCTCTACCATTGAGCTGCACCTCCAGTCCATTTTTTATCTTTTTACTTTGGGACAGAGTGTCATCAAGTTGCATAGGCTGAGTATGACCTGGAACTCACCATCCTTCTGCCTTAGCCTTTGAAGGTTGGGATTATAGAAGTGCCGAACTGTACCTGGCCCATTTGGATTTCTTTTTACCATTTATGAGAAAAAATTAAGAGCAGAATATCAATTTGATACTTCAAATATTCCATGGGATGAAAAACTCCCAAATTATGAACATTTTCAGATATAAGAAAAAATATGAAAACTATGAAGGAGAAAGTAAAACAGATATGCTATGTAGAGACTGTATGAACTATTAGCAACTGACAGTGGTTGAAAAATTGTGATTCTTTACCATATGTTAGACTTTAAAATTTTCACTGCCATTCCAATAAAAATATATAGTTATTCTTTTATATTAAGATCATTTTCTGATTTGATATTCAGCACAATATCAATTTTATTACACTGCCTTTTGGCATGTGTACATATGAATATATGTACATGTATATACTCTAACACCTCTAAAATTATGGTAGCATAAAGGAATAAAACATTTTTTAAAGAGTATTTTTGAGAAAATGTCTTTAAGTGACATTGTAGTCTTGCTACCAATTCATGGCCATGGTATCAAGCAAAATCTCAGCAGGTTTTGTTTACCACATTCTAATACTGGTCTCTAAAATCCCTGGGAATAGAATAGTGAGTTTACTTTGGTTTGAGCCTAAATGAACTCTTTAAAGAAACTCTTTAATGTAACCCATTAAAAATCCTCCCACCCTAGAAGTTGTCTGCCGAGACTAACTCAAAGCCACAAGATTTAGGGTTGGTTCTAAACTGGAACCTGTGTGGGCCTTTAACTCAGCAAAAATCTATCTTTAACTATAACTCAGAATATTAAACATAAAACACAAAGCAATTTTGTAGCCTCCAGAGAATTTGGGTAAAAACCATGAAACTCTGTAAGGGAATTCCCTTTCAAATGAAAGTCCCTCCACCACCCCCAAGTGACATGAAGAATCATAGTGATCTCTAGAGAAGAGTTGGGTCTTGGACAGTGCAGAAATCTGACTGCCATGGAGTCATTTTGTGATCTGGGGCCAGCCTCATAGTCTCTGCATGTTTACTCTGTTTCCTAATAAAGTAAGTAACTATTATGGTGACTAATCCTTTATTCCTTAGCTATCTGTTTATATTAGGAAAAAATGCATTTGCTTTACTTTCAAAATTAGGAACAGTCATAATACCTCTCAGCATGAACACTTAATCTGTGCACTGTGAAAAAAATTTTATGGAATTTTAAATAAATATTAGATATTATTATATTATACAAGTGATATCATTAATCTCTGATTTATTAATCCCTATTTTACAAAGGGCTGGGATTTAGATCAGTGGGTAGAGCGCTGCGCTGCGGTCTCTGAGGCTCTGAGTTCAATTCCCAGCACCCCAAAAATGGGAGAAGGGCCTGGCAATCCACTACCAAGGCAATCCCAAAGCACTCAGCCATTGAAAACCCTATGAGGGTCACTATGAGTCTGATACCGACTTGATGGCACCTAACAACAACAAAACAACAACATATACACTATATTATGGGCTGGGATTTAGCTCAGTTGGGAGAGTGCTGTGCTGCAGTCTCTGAGGTCCGAAGTTCAATTCCCAGCACCGCAAAAATGGGAGAAGGACCTGGCAATCCACTCCCAAGGCAATCCCCAAACAGCCAGCCATTGAAAACCCTATGAAGGTCGCTATGAATCGGATACCGACTCGACAGCACCTAACAACAACAACAATTTTACAAGGGAACTGAGGTTTAGCTCAGTTGATAGAGCGCTGCTCCGCAATCTGTGAGGACCCAGGTTCAATCTCCAGCACCGCAAAAATGGGAGAAGGACATGGTAATTCATTTCCAAAGCAATCTGCAAACAATCAGCCATTGAAAACCCAATGAAGGTCTCTATGAGTTGGACTTGATTCGATGGCACCTAACAACAACAAATTTTACAAGAGGCAATTGAAGTTTAGAAGATAATAAGCAATATTGTCTAATAAAGTGGCAGAGCCAAATTTTGTCTGTTCCAAAATCTATTCTCTTAACCACTGTGCTCTTCTTATTTCCTACAAATTTGAAACACATCATGAGCTCCAAAATTTATAGGAGCTTTCTTGGGGCACACATTCCTTAATTTCAAAGAGGGAAGAAACACTCACCCTACCAGCACCTTTGAGGCTCAATTTTACTCCACTGAGTCTGGGAGCAAATGCTCAGGGTTTCAGGCTGAGGCCGAATCTCATGTCAACTGGAAGAGTATCCTGTATCATCTACCTCAAAGGCACCTTGTAAAGATACAATGAAATGATGTGTGTGAAAAAGCTCTGGAAACCATATAGCAATGTCTTTACAAATGTAACACATTAGTGAGTTTCCCTGCCCCAACACCATCCTTTAATATTAATATAATTTACTCTTTGGCTAAGTGAATTATATATAATTGCTCCTTCAATTCTCATCAAATTCTATGAAATGACATTAATGTTAGCATCATCTTAAAGATGAGGAAATGAGAATCAAATGTTTAATATGCTTACCTTGAATAGTCAGTATGTGTCTCAGCTGAGTTTTTATCCATTTATGTTTAAATTTGAAGAGTGGATATCAATTATAGATGGATAAACATAGAGTTATCAATAGATATCTATATATGTGTGTTCATATATAAATATGTTTACATCCATACCACTCTGGAGTCTGATCTTGTCAGATCTCAGAAGCTAAGCAGGGTTGGGCCTTGTTAGTACTTGGGTGGGAGACTGCCTGGGAATACTAAGTGCTGTAGGCTTGGGAGAAGAACCTGGCAGCCCACTCCTGAAAATAAAGAGTCATTGAAAATCCTACTTATAACAGAGAGACACTGACAATAGCGCCACGCATGGCACAGTGTCAGATGGTGTTTCATCTGTTGTACACAGGGTCTGACCCAACACAATGACCCCTAAAAACAACAACATATGAAAAAAATATATATGTATGTATATATATATATGCCTGCAGCCATAGCCCTGTGGCATCTGATCCTGTCAGATCTTGGGAGCTAAGCAGGGTCAGGCCTGGTTAGTACTTGGATGGGAGACTGCCTGGGAACACCAGGTGCTGTAGGCTTAGGAGATGGACCTTGCAATCCACTCCCAAAAATCAACCTGCCATTGAAAACCTTATGAACAGCAGAGAAGCACAGACAGTAGTGTTTCATCTGTTGTACATAGGATTGCTATGAGTCGGATACCAACTCGACAGCACCTAACAACAACAAATACATACATATATATATACACACACACACATACATATATATGTGTGTGTACATATATATACATATATATGAAATTAATTTTATCAGTCTAAGGTTTAAAGAGAGGCTCCTATTAGAATACACTTTCCCCCTCTTTGTTAGTAAATGATGATGGAGTGCAGAATAATACAGCATTGGCTTTTTCCATTATTCATCCTTTACATCACTTCTAGCAACACTTTCATAAACCCACAAAGTTTATGGAGCCTTATGACTAATATGAAGTAAAACTCTGGTGCTTATTTGTGTTATATTCCCCTATTTTTCCAATATACTCATGAAGTTATGCAGTTTACATTGAGATCTACCTCTCCCCCTTTATCCCTCCATACTGACTCTCCTCCCCATCCCATTTTCTCCAATCTTCACTTCCCTCTGCTAGTTCCCTCCCTTCTCCTTTCTACTCCTTATATTGTCCCTTCTATGCTGTTTAATTGTGTATTTTTTATATATCAATTTATGTACTGGACTTTTTTCTTCCTTTAAGTATGGTTCTGGTCCCATATGTGAGTGAGAACATATGATATTTCTCTTTTTGAGCTTGTGTTCATTTGCTTAAGATGGTGCTCTCCAATTCCATCCATTTTGCTACAAATGACATTATTTCATTGTTTTTATTGCTGAGTAGTATTCCATTTTGTATATATATATATCATATTTTTTTATCCATGCTTGTGTTGATGGGCACCTTGTTGTTATTGTTAGGTGCCATCAAGGCATGTCCAACTTATAGTGACCCTTATTGGGTTTTCGATGGCTGATTGTTTATTGGGATTGCCTTGGAAGTGGATTGCCACATCCTTCTCCCATTTTTTTGGTGCTGGGACTAGAACCCAGGACTTCAAAGACTGCAAAGCAGCACTCTACCAAGTGAGCTAAATCCCAGCCTGGGCACCTTGGTTGATTCCATATCCTTGCTATTGTAAAAAGTGCTACATTGAATATGGAGATGCAGGTGTCTCTGTGGTATGATGACTCATCTCCCTTTGGGTATATTCCCATTAGTGGTATAGCTGGGTCCTGTGACAGTTCTATTTTTAGTTTTCTGAGGTATCTCCATATTGAATTCCAAAATGGTTGAACCAATTTACAATCCCACCAAAAGTGTAAGAGTGTTCCTTTTTCTCCACAACCTTGCCAGCATTTGTTATTATTTGTTTCTTTGATATTGGCCATTCCTCCTGGAGTTAGGTGGGATTTCAGAGTTGTTTTGATGTGCATTTCCCTAATGGCTAGGGATATATTGAGCCTTTTTTCATGTGCTTCATGGACTTACAGACTTCATTTGAGAACTGTCTGTTCAGGTCCTTTGCCCACTTGTGTATTGAATTATTTGTTGTTTTGGGAGTTGCTTTGTTGAGTTTTTTGTAAATTCCAGAAATTAGTCCTCTGTCAGATGTGTAGGATGAAAAGATTTTCTCCCATTCAGTGGGCTCTTCCTTATCTGCAACTCAGAATATTAAGCATAAAACACAAAGTAATATTGGAGCCCCCAGAGAATTTGGGTCAAAACCATGAAACTCTGTAAAGGAATTCCCTTTCAAATGAAAGTTTTTTCCCCCCCAAGTGACATGAAGAATCAGTGATCTCTAGAGAAGAGTTGATTGTTTCCTTTGTTGTACAGAAGCTTTTTAATTTAATGTAATCCTGATTATCTATTCTTGTTGCAATTTCCTGAGCAATTGGAGTCTTATTAAGGAAATGCTTTCCTATGTCTTTATGTTGGAGTATGTTGCCTATCTTTTCTTCTAGTAATTTTAAGGTTTCTGGTTTTATGTTGAGGTCTTTTATCCATTTTGCATTAACTCTCATGTGTATTGAAAGGTGTGGGTCTGTTTTCATTTTTCTGCAGGTAAAAATCTAAGTTTCCCAGCACCATTTGTTGAAGAGGCTATCTTTTCTCCAATTTGCCTGCTTAGCAACTTTGTCAAAGATCAGGTGGCTATAGATGTGTTGGTGTATCTCTGGGTCCTCAAATGTGTCCCACTGGTCTTTAGGCCTATTTTTGTTTCAGTACCAAGCTGTTTTTGCTACTCTGACCCTGTACTATGGTTTAAAGTCAAGGATTGTGATCCCGCCTGCAGTAGTTTGTAGCTTAAGAGTGTTTTGGCTATACTAGAATGTACTTTAAGATCCAAAAGCTGATAGTTGACAGCACATGTCACTCAACATAAAGTCTTTAGGAGCAGGTAAAATAGGCCAGTTGTTTCTGTCTTTACTGCATTGTGATTCTTGAAGCACCTTTATCCAAATGGATGATAAAAAACTCAATTCTTGGGTCCTTATCAAACTAGTGAATCAGATTCTTTGAGGAGTATATATATAAGTAGACATTTTTATCAAGCTCTGTAAGTGATCTTATTCAAATTTGAATTTGAGATACATTGCTTAAGGTAATAGGTACTCTGGTTCCAAACCTGGTTGTTTTTGTATGTGCATTTTTATATTGTCATTAAATTTCTTCTTTTACTTGGAGGGAAAAATTGCTTTTCAGAGACAGTGATGTTTTTATTTCATAAGATGAATTATGAAGAATTGCATTAATGTAAGTGTGGTGTATAAAGTTTCCCAGCCAGTCAAACATTCATAAATGTATTTTGTCCACTAAGAGGGCACCAACTTCATTCTCAAACATCAGCTAAAGGAAAAGGTATCATTGGTCATAAAATTAACTTCCTCCAGAGAAGGAAATACCAGCCAGTTGCATGTGGGGGTCACTTGTTTATTAACATGATCTTCTGTAAATAATTATTAAATTAATTTTTATATTAATGAACAATTAAACAAGTTGTTAGAAGAAATGCTTTTCCCCTTGAGTTTTATAAAAGTTTCTGTAATCATTTCTAATCTATAAGAGGGAAAATTACTTTTGCTTAGATATCTTGCAGTATTTTATTTATATCAAAAATAGATTCTATAGATTTTTATAGACCACAAATCAAAGTTCATGGACTTCATAGTAATAATTTACTAAGTTATTTTTCCATATGAATATAGAAGTGGTTCATTTCAAAACAGTCTGTATGGAGGTATGTGTTTTCCATTCCTCATGTTTTACTTAAACAAAAATGTATTTTATCTTTAGGATGTCTCTGGATATTAAAAAATATTAGATTAATATATTTACTAATAAAGACTATTTAAAAATAGTAGGGCTACAGGGTATTTTAAAATGAACTCTGTACTTTAATTAGTTATGATAGGACACACAGAAACAAAAACGACTGTGATGAAGGAAAAGGTTTGTACTCACAGATCTTTGGAATTAGGTCTGGAATGCCATGCAGGGCAATGCAGGGTAGCACCATGGTCAATGAGGAGGCAGAGGAAATGGAAAACCATGGGTAAGGCCTTTACTGTGGTTTGTTCTGGAACAGCAAGGCAAGCCTTCTTAGGATTGGCCAGTTTGAATAATTTCTGTGGGCTCTGGGTTGTAGGGGCTGCCTCTAGTTGTCTGCCCTGGGATGATTAGGATAAGGGATGATATGAGAACCTGATTACCAAAAAAAAAAAAAAAAAAAAAAAAAGGTAACTACGGGCATGGGCTTTGAATTGACTGACTTGGGTATAAAAGATGTGTTCACTGGGGTGTAAGTTGTTTTTATCATTAGGATTTTGCTAACCCTGATAGAGGATGTCCCTACATGGTTAGCAAATCCCTAAGATATTAAAGCATTAGAAAATAACAGACACTAAAAACCTGATTAGAACAGCAGGATATTCTTGGGCTAATCATTAAAAACAGGATCAATGATTGAATTCATGTGTGAAATGTACCTGTTGTGTGTGTTGGGGGCAGGTTTCTTACCAACTAGCTCTATTCTGATGGACTATGTTAATATTGCATCAATTTTCTAAAAGTTAAAGTTCATTATTTTAAAAAATAGCTATCAATTCCTTTCTTTCTTTTCTTTTTTCTTTTTCTTTTTTCTTTTTTTTTTTTTTTTTTTTTTTTTTTTTTTTTTTTTTTTTTTTTTTTTTTTTTTTTTTTTGCATTACTGAGTACTGGGGGAGTGAACCCAGGGCATTCCACCACTGAGCTGTACCTCTAGCCTCCCCCGCATTTTAATTTTTTTTTAAAATTTGGAGACAGGGTCTCACTAAGTTATGCAGGCTGCCTCTGACCTTATGATCTTCCTGCCTTGGCCTCCTGAGTCTCTGGCATTATAGGAGTGTGCCACAGTGCCCAGCTGGCTTTAAATTCTTAATAGACCATGTATTATAATGGCATTTTAAATTTAGAGCAAGAAAACACTAGACTCTGTGGCAACATTTGGCATCCAGATTCATCTGGTCTTCAATTCTGTGTGTGGCAAAGAGAAGGAATAATTAGATTGCTTCCTTGGAACACCATGCATTCAATTAGTGTGAGTTAGGGATGGAGGAGATCTGAGAAAACTTGTAAATCTGAAGAACTGCTGCATCTCAACAGTTGCCACTCTAGACTTGGAGGTAGGGAGTTAGTTAAAATTCATTGGGTTCTTCCAAATATGCATGTGAGTTTTACTACATATTAGCCATAAGTCTCCATAAACCTTGTGGATTGATGAGAGTGTTGCTAGAAGTGATGTAAAGGATGCATAATGGAAAAAGCCAATGTTGTATTACTCTGTGCCCCATCATCATTTACTAATAAAGGGAGATTTAAAAAAAGATTTCATCAGGTTCTTGTTTAAAGGGTTATTTATACACATAGATCTAATGCTTTCTAAAGAATCCCTGAGAACAGGGGAGCTGGGGAGTGTAGAACGGATCAGAATACAGACAAAAGAGAAAGCCAGGAGGAAGGAGGCACTACACACCAAGAAGGAAAGCTCTTGGAGCATTTTCCAGAAAGCTCCACCTGGTCAGAATGCTGATTTTTCTTTTAACTTCCCAAAACACCTATGATAGATTTTATTTTTCAGAGAAGACTGGCTCCTAGAACCACAGAATTTTTTCTAGGATTGCTGATAAGAAGGTTTAAAAGATCAAGAAGATAAAGATCCGATAGAAAAAAATAAATAAAACTTTTGTAGGTGACGGAAAAGTCTCAACATGAAGGGCCTGGATTGGCATAGATTGTTTTATCATTGATAATCTGAACAAGGTCACCTGCCTGGTATACTTTTCAACTTTTTAATGTTTTAAATAAGAACAACAAAACCAAGTATTCCTGGGGGGCATGAATTATTAGTTAAGATTCTTTACCTTGTAAGTGACAGAACTTCAGTACAAATCAACTTAAGCAAAAATTAAAGCCTTTGAAGTCTGTTGGCTACAACCATAGCCAGACTCAAGAACTAGAGTTGCTTTTCCATGTCTCATCCCACCTACCAGAAGATATGAGACTCTGGCAAATGAAAGCACTCTTGCTGGAAACCCTAAGGTGCTGTCTGGATTGGGAAGGTCTCTTGTACAGGTTCTTCTGGGTACATAAAAAGACAAGTTCTTGGAGATAAACAGAGAAGTTAAATGATCTTAGTGGGCACTGGGATCCTGGAAGTCAATGAGGAAGCCCTAAATTCCTCTTTTTTGGTTGTCAAATAAATATTTCTTGACCATCTCATTTGCGTTATTTACTGAGTAGTAGTTGGGTAAATCAAGGAGATTCTTTACCTCCAAGTTGCTTGAAGGCTGGCATATTAGACCATGTTAGATATTACAATAGTCCGTAGTTCTCTTGATTTTAGCAAAGAGCCAAAAGTGTTTATATGGAAATGGAGTGGTTAGATGATCTCTCATGGGAGACATTCTCTGAGCCTGTCAATGACATTGGGAAACAGGTTAATAACTTACTGCTGTCTCAGTAGAACTTTCTTTCTCTGGGAATGACCTTGACTTCTCCAAAAACATTTATTTCCACAAGCCTGATAGAGATCCCCGGATTTTGTAAAGAAAGATTTTCTAATTAGTTTTTTTTTCATTGTTTTATTTGCTATGAAATGGTCTGATTATCAGCTCGTCTTTTTAGGAAAAAAACTTATTTTGAAGAAGCTTATTCATGGGAATCTGTGCCATTAAGTCATTATTCTAGTTTAATAACTCAATCAGAACTGCTACAGAATTTGTGGAAAGCTTGGTATAAGGTGGGGTTTGGGAGTGATTGAAAAAGTCATGATTCGAAACCTGGCATGTTTCAAAAGTATTCTCTTGAGAGATATGATGGTTAATAGGTGTGACCATATGACAAGATATGCTTATATCACAGGATTTGTGTCAGTGATACGATGTTTCACAGGAATCTTAGGAATTCTTAAATGTATATTTTGAAGGATTTTGAGCCATGGAATTGTGTAAGTCACTTCACATCTCTAGGCTTTGATTTGCTCATTAGCAAAATAAAGGAGTTGTCTGGATGCCATGGGAATCTTAAAATACTGATTTGAGGGCAGCTTCAAGGGTACAATGAAGTATTTTATAGTTTGTAGTCCAATAGATCCCCCACATGTCTGTCAGCTTGTCATGCTGTGGGGGCTTGCATGTTGCTGTGATGCTGATAGCTATGCCACCAGTATTTCAGATCCCATCAGGGCTACCCGTGGTGGACACATTTTAGTGGAGTTTCAGACTAAGACATACTAGGGATAGGGACCTGGCAGACCACTACCAAAACAAATAGCCATTGAAAACCCTATGAATAGCAGAGAAGCACTGTCAAATACAGTGTTGGAAAATGAGCCCCCCAGGCTAGAAGGCATTTAAGAAAAGACTGGGGAAGAGTTGCCTCCTCAAAGTAGAGTTGACTTTAATGCTAGAAATGGAGTAAAACTCTTGGGACCTCTTTTTGCTGATGTGGCATGACTCAAACATAAAATGAGCATGTGCATGGTACAGTGTTGGGTAGTGTTTCGTTCTATTTTACATAGTGTCCCTATGAGTTGGATCCACTTGATGGCATCCAACAACAATAGTCAGATACATCTGGGTCAGATATATTTTCTGTTTCTTTGCTGTAACATTTTAGGTGAGTGGCTCACAACCAGAAGTTATGTTGCTCCCCAGAGGACATTTGGCAATGTCTGGAGATATTTTTGATTGTCACAATTGATGGCAGGTAGTGGAGGTGAGCATGCACCTACAAGTTAGAATGTACAGATGTTCTTAAACACCCGATGTGGATAGTGTGGAACCCCACAATTATACAGTCCAGTAATGCCATGGTCAGGAAACCCTGATTTGGACAAATCGCCAGTACCTTGTAATCTTTGGTTTCTGTATTAGTTCAACACACTCTCTCTCTCTCTCTCTCTCTCTCTCTCTCTCTCTCTCTCTCTCTATCTGTGTGTGTGTGTGTGTGTGTGTGTGTGTGTGTGTGTGTGTATTTTGAGACTAGTATCTGAGACAACTGTGAACATACAGGAAGTAAGAAAGTGTGATGACATTGTGATCATCAATCTGGATGTTGCCTTCATAGGAACAAGAATAGAGAGGGAGATTTGCAAGCGAAGGAGAGCTGGCTAGGACACAGCAATGAGGGGAGACTACTGGAATGTTGCTATCTGGAAGGTGTTACAAGGAATGAAATATTGCTTCCTTAGCTCTTTTGTTACTTTTGACTTTTTCTCTCTTTTTTTTTTTTCTGTGGCCTTGATGATGGAATTTCATGGAAGGTATAGGGACACTGAGATCTTCATCTTTCAAGCTTGACAGACCTAAGTGTGAATCTTGCTTTATAATTTCTGAGCAGAGTGATTTAATTTTCTGGACCTTAGATCCTTCATCATTGAAATGGATATATTATTTCCCACTTCATAAGCCTGTCTTGAGAATTCAAAGACATATTCCTTTAATCACAAAATAATTGGCACATTCATCATCACCACACCATCATTTTATCTGCAGTCAGTGCTATATGGTCATGTTAAGCATTGTTTTCTTTTACTTTTCTGTTCCCAACTTTCTTTATCAGAGAAGACTTTCAAGTTGATACCTATTCCTTTTCCTTATTAAAACCAGCCATCAAAACTTTTAATAGATTGGGATATAAATAAAAAAGTTTCAAACAGAAAATTATATTAGCAATGCAACAAAAATCCTTCCTCCCTGAAGAAAAGGATGTTATTGACTATAGGCTACAGAATTTTTGTACTAAAAAAGACTCCTACAGTTCAGGGATGCCCTACCTAGTTTTACATTAGGTTCTTCTGAAGAGCTTTTAAAAATACAGAATTTGGAACTTTAGCCCAGCCCTACTGAAACAGAACCTTTAGTGGGAAGCTTAGAAGTATGTATTTTATAGGAGCCTTTTGTGTTTATAAAATTTATAGCCAAATTGACCAGATTATTACCAGAGAGCCTCTCCTTCCTGGAGCATTTAAAAAATACACACAGAGCACCACGTGAGACTGTTGGACAGGATCTCTGGGAGAAGTGGTGTGTGACATTATCACAGACATTGCCTCCACTGCAGACCTGATCTTGAGGTGGAAAGGATTATCACATCTGGATTTGAGCTTAAGTCTAAGAGACCCCAATGATCAGCTTAAGCTCACAAAATGGGACACAATTCATTATTTGCCCAAAATACTTGCTGCCTCTCCTTGCTGTGCCCTTCTCTGACATCTAGCATGTCCCTGTAACATTCTTTCACTGATAAATGTGAGTATAAGAGGGCTGTTTTAGTTCCAAACAGAAACCTTGTGTGTGTTTCACTTGTCGATTCACCCCCCCACCCCCACTCAACAGATGAGAAAGTCCCTATATTAGTGGTTGCTTCTTCAGCCTGGATCTCAGAATGAAGAAAACTTGGAAAAGAGCTGCAGCTAACTTGCAATGGTTGTAAATGTGAGTGTGAAATGGACTTTTCTTATTTTAACTCACAGATTTAAGATAACTAACACCTCCAGTAACAAGTAGAATGAGGAGTAAAATCTAGGCCTTCTGCCCAGCCCTGCTGTTTCTATTGTAATACTTGGCAAGAGAGCAATACCACAGAATTTGTTTTAGGCAGGGAGGAGATTATTTGCTCTCATCTTCAGGGCTGAAACTTGGGGAAAATGTGTTTTTGTTATTCTCAGCCAGACTTTAGGATAGAGATCTCAAATTTCTTTCAAACTAGAAATTCCAATACTCTTTGAAATTCCCAGAGAAACATCACTATCCTTTACTAGTACTTACTTTAGTACTATTTGTGGAGTGAAATATTTGAGATCTATCTATGGCATTAATCTGTGGGATTGATTGGGGGGAAAAAGCCCCAGTGTATATAGAACTCTTTATATGAAAAAATCCTGCAGAAAATAGGCAAAAAAGGGCATACTTCTGAAATAAGTTCTGGCTGTACTTTGTTGTTGTTAGATGCTGTTAAATTGGGTTCATTCTGTGCAACAGAACAAAACACTACCTAACACTGTGCCATGCACATGATCTTTTTTTATGTTTAAGCCCATTGTTGTAGACAGTGTGTCAATCCATCTAGTTGAGGGCCTTCCTTTTTTTATTGACCCTCCCAAACATGATGTCCTTCTCCAGAGATTTGTCCCTCATGACAATATGTCCAAAATATGTAAAACAGTCTAATATCATTGCTTCCATTGCCTTATAGTTAAGATAAAAAGACTCAGATGATGTTTTATAACAAAATGGATACATTTTAAAGTGGTGATTGTGATTCACATTCTACCCATAGTGGGACAACACAAATCAGCACAGTACCTCACAGTATTTTGTTGTGGTCTATTTGTTTACATATTTATTCTTAGCCCTGTTTTTTCCCTTCTCAAATCTAGGTTCCTTGAGTTAAAGAGGTTATTTTTTTTTCAACTACTAGATATAAAGATAATTATAGTTGGTTCCAGCCTGCAGCTGTAGCCCTGTGGCATCCGATCCCATCAGATCTCGGAAGCTAAGCAGGGTCAGGCCTGGTTAGTACCTGGATGGGAGACCGCCTGGGAACACCAGAAGCTGTAGGCTTGGGAGAAGGACAAGGCAACCCCCTCCCAAAATCAATCTGCCATTGAAAACCCTACGAACAGCAGAGAAACACTGACAATAGTGTTTCCCCTGTTGTACAGAGGGTCGCTATGAGTCGGATACCGACTCGACGCACCTAACAACAACAACAACAGTTGGTTCCAATTCTAAACTCTTCATTATTATGCAAAATTTGAAGTCTAGGGATAAGAATTCTTATTTCATATTCAGAGATTTTAAATAGTTTCCCCAAATTCATTATTTTACAGCATAAACATCTAAAACCTGGAGAGATGAGGTAATTTTAAATAGGATCAGAATTAGTGACAATTCCAAGTTTAAAACCAGGATTTTTTTTTTAAACATCAGATTGGAAAGATGAGGATAATGATTCCTTATAAAATGTAAGATAGCAACAATGATGATTTATCATTTATTGATTGTTCCAGGACAGAATTTTAATGCACAGGATTCTCTTTAATCCTCTCCAATGACATCCTCATTGTTTAGGATGAGGAAGCTGAGCCTTAGAAATATCCGTCTGTCATAACTACCACATGACTTCAATGGGAAGAACTGGCACCTAATCTCAAATCTCTTAGAAGCCAAAATCCACAAGCTTTCCTCGGTACCATACCGCCTTTCTCACATTTGGCTTTGAAATGAGTTTCTACTCTGGCTATCATATTTATCATCTCAAGTTTCTTCCTCAATTATATATTTTGTTTCCAAAATAAATATTTATTCACATAAACTTATATCTGCACAGGAAGCAAAGAGTTAGAAGTCTCATAATCGCCACAGAAACGTCTGGTGATCTTCCTACGGGAAAGGGAAGTTGTGGTTTGCAAGAATCATATGCAGGGACCCTGTAGCAGTAGTTCATGGGCCGTTGGACCACAGGAGGGTGAGGAAACCACTGGGCAGGCAGAGCGCATAAATTTGTATTTGAAATCCCTTCATAAGCAAAAATAACTAATGGGAATAATTTGGGTTCATTAAATCACCTGTAACAATCTCTTTTTATATCCCTATCCTTGTCCAACTTGTAAAGTCAGAAGAATTCATGCAAATTTGAAACCACTAGATGTCACTATTGCTTTTGAAATAGTGCTGCTCATTCTCAGTTCAACTCAAGTGTATATGTGTAGTCTGTTTAATGGCCCTTATTTCTTCCTTGAAGTTATCCCTTCAACTAAGAGCTATGAATGGTATAAAAGAGCTAAAACACATGGTTCCTGCCCATGAGGAATTTGTTTTCCCCAAAAGAAGCAAAATGAACCTTTGTGAACACTCACAGAATATCATAAGAGTGTGTATTAATTTATGCCTAATTGTAATTGTGCAGGACAGAGGAAACAAGAGCTCTAGGGTCTAAAGAGAGAAATGCATGTAAATTGCAGTGGCCATGGAAGCTTTCACAGATTGGGACTTGGGTGATATGATAATGGAGGAGTGGAAGTTGATAGGAAAGGTTTGAGGTCATTCTAAGGAAGTGGCATGACATTGACACCAGGATGGAGGTAGAAACAAATAAAAGTTTGGATGCAGTGGAAGATTAATCTGAGAAAGAGTGGGAGATGATGGGGGGGTGGGGAAGGCAGATTATATAGGACCACAGAAAAGAGAAGCCTTTGATTTATCTTCCATCCTGAATTTGCCTCTAAAAGTGTTTGAGGAGCGTGATGTGGTTAAAATTCCATCGTAGGAAGATTAGCTATCAGTGTTAGAATGGATGGATCTAGGAGAAGGAATTATGATTAAAGAGAGCATGCATTGCTAAGGAAGAGGACACAGATGTAGTGTACAAGAAAGATGCTATGGTAGAAGACATGGAAGGGCAACAGACACTGTAACACCTTCACTTGGTTTTCTCTAGTTGATAGTTACATGATTCTGAATGGAAAGAACTTAAAAATATAGATGCTTAAAACTCAATAATAACTCTTATCAATCTCAGGACAAGAGCCCTCCATGTCACCTAGTACATACTTCCTTCTTCCATTTCCCTGAGATTACCATGCTAGCTCCTGCTCCCAGGCAACTGCTCGTGTTACTCTTCTCTGTCTGGAGCTCCCTTGTCCCTCTCCTCCCCTCTGCCTAACTCCTGATTAACTCATACTCATTATTTAGCTTCAGCTCAGCTGTCACTTTCTCAGGGAAGCCTTCCCTATGGATATATTGGCTACTTTATAATATGTGCTATTAGTTAATTTTGTCACTGTAATGAGACATCTGAAACAGGCTACTTATGGAGAAAAGAGGTTTACTTATCTCACAGGTTCAAGGACACGGTGCTGGCATTGGCTCCATTCTGGTGAGGGCCTTCCTGGCTGTGTCACATTGTGGAGGATCGCAATGGTGGGAACACATATGTGAGGAAGTGATCACATCTCAAACAAGAAGCAGGAGAGAGATTAGGTGGGGCCAGGCTCAGACTTTCATAACAACTCTCATGAGAGAACTATCAAAGGGTCCTGCAAGAGAGGGCAGTGCTCTCAGTCAACCTAAGTATCTTCCACTGGGCCCCACCCCTTTAAAAGATCTGTTTCATCTCCCAATACTGTTATCATACAGACCAAGCTTCCAACACATGAACCTTTTAGGGGCACCCAGATCATAGCACTCTTACAGAATCCAATGCTTTTCTTTCATAAAACTCATCCTTTTCCATTTATATATTTAAAAATTTTTCATTTTTAAAAATTTATTTAATCCATTTTTACTTTTTATTTAATTTAAAAAATATTTTGGCATATTGATTTTTAAACCATTATTTTTATTTTTACTTTATTTAATTTTTAAATTTTAAAGTTATTTGTTTTTTTTTTTTGTTTTATTTTACTTTTTTTATGGTACTGGGGGTTGAACCCAGGCCTTTGTGCATGCTTTGCAGGTGCTCTACCACTGAGCTGCACTCCAAGCCCCGTTTTTTACTTTTCATCCTGAGACAGGATCTTGCTAAATTATGTAGGCTGCCTCTGGTCTCGAACTCAAGGTCCTCATCTCTCTGCCTCCTGTGTTCCTGGGATTACAGGTGTACACTACTGTGCCTGACCTTATAACCCATATTTACTTGATTATTTGGTTAACCTCTGTGACTCTTACTAGAAAATAAATTCTGTGGTAATAGGGGCTATATTTGTATTTGCTCACTACTATTTCTATTTTGATTACTATGGGAGATAGAAAAGAATTATTGCTTCTCTACCCTGTGGCTCTGATGGTCCCATGGAGGGGAGAGGATGTGGGTAAAAAGATGAAAATTCAAAGTTAAATGACTTTAGCTGAGAGAGTTCTTATCATTTAAGTGTCACTCTGAGTTGCCTGAGAGAAGTACCTATGTGGTTCATTAGCATGGCATTCAGTGCTGAGCCACTCACATTCTGGTCCTTATAGGGTAGAAGCAATACTGTCTTACAATTAAATGTCATGGGGCTATGATTATTGTAAGTTAAAAGTGTTCAAGCCATTCTGAAGACATTTTCACAAACAAAAAATAAGGGCCTTTCCTGAAATGGCTCTGCAAAATCATTAGGGATTCTTGATCAAGACTCATCAACATTGCCTTCAGAAAAAGAGATTCCTCTATAGCAGACTGAGACAAATAGCTGGAAATAGTCTTTTGATTATAAGAATCAAATTCATGCCTTTGGACAAAATTTGTAACTAAGTCTTTGTTGTAGATCATTGAATGTGTTATTTGCCATGTGGCCAAGATAACACAACAAGCATTTTGTGTACTGATGACAAGATTTCTCCACGCACAGCCTGGTAACTCCTCCTGATGTCTTGTGAATGACATGAATTCTTTTCTTGGCTTTATACTGGTAACTGCTTCCTAGTAAGCAATGAGTCAATCAGTGATCTCATGCAGTTAATGGTGTGATTTGATCAGGACTAAGACAAACACATAGAGTTATGGGAATGGCTCTATTTTCAGTTTATATTTTTATTTCATATTATAGTTATGTCATATTGTGTATTTAAAAAATCACAAGGCCAGATTTGCAATTCCACATACTCTCCCACATGCTCTTCCTAAGGATTGCCATATCTCCTTGAGGATTGAAGTTTTCTCTCCTCCTCTTGAAATTAAGTGGCATTTTATGGCTGTCTCAACAAATAGAATATGGAAGAAGTGACTCTGGATGGCCTCTAAACCAGGCAAAAAAATATTATGCTTTCTATCTGGTTTACTTTCTCACAGGATATTCACTTTTGAAACTCAACCACCATGTTGTGAGGAATCTCAAGCAACATGGACAGGCCAGAGTAGGCTTATCAGCCTACAGTTCCAGCTAGGGTCTCAGCCCACTGCCAATGTCAACTCACATGCAAGTGAGCTTTCAGTCAATTCTTTCCCCTGGCCTTCAAACTATCCAAGATTTTGCCAGGCAGAGTATAGATGAGCAATTCCTGTCATGCTCCATTCAAATTCCAAGTTCATGAGCAAAATAACAGTTATGAGGCACTAAGTTTTCGAGTCACTTGTAGATAACTAGAGAAATACTCCAAAACAGATAGAAATGCTGTATTTCAGCTTGCCCTTTTGTTGATGCTATTTCTTGGGCCAAAAATATGCATTCTTTCTTTTTTTTCTCCCTTTCTCTCTCCCTCACCCCCTTTTCTCTCTCTCTTTTCTCTCTGTCTCTCTGTCTCTCTCTCTCTCTCTCTCTCTCTCTCTCTCCCCCCTTCTCTCTCTCTTTTCTTCTCTTCTCTTCTCTTCCATTTTCTTTTCTTTTTGGTGATACTGAGAGCTGAATCCAGGGCCTCACATATACTTTTGCAAGTGCTGTACCATTGAGCAGCTCCCACTCCCAACCCCTTTTTTATATATTTTTTATCTTGAGACAGTGTCTTGCTAAGTTACACAGACTGCCTCTGACCTCTAACCTGCAATCCTTCTGCCTCTGCCTCCTGATTTGCTAGGATTACAGGTGTGTACCACCACTCCAAGCTTGTTTTTAGTTTTCTTTTGTATTCTTTCACTTGCCTATCCTTCAGGCTTATCCTTCATGCATTAATTCAGGTGTGAATCTCTGTGGGAATTGTTCTATAATCTTTAGTAAAATGCCCCTCCTTTGTGTATAAACCTCAATAACACTCTCAGTCAAATGAGCTGTCAGGATCCATTTAAATGCTTGATGTCTGGACCAGTCAGTGCACTCATCTTTGCATTATTCATCTTTGTATCATTTTTATACATCCAGGGACTAACATAGTACCTGGTTCTACCACCTACTACTTTTGTGAACTCCATTAAGTTAATGAATATTTCCAAAACTCCCTTTCCTATCTATGGAAGGAGAGAAAAGGGCCAACTCATGATGATGATGTGATGATTAGAGGATTAAATCATCTAAGGTGGTGGCGTAAAGCAAGCAGTACATAAATTTAGCTATTAAAGTTGTTAGAATAACTTCAAAATAGGAGCAAAATTCATTATTGCAGGAAGTATACCTAATAAATACTATTTTGATATACATTAGCCAGAGCTCTTGTCTTCATTTTCTTGCCCCTCTGATAGTTAGCTTTGAACTCATTACCTTTCTGCCACTATGTAGTTTTCTTTACACATTTATCTCTAGGGCGGCAGGTATGGCTTAGAAAAGGGATGTCAGCTGGGTTGATAATTGGAATTTAAACCCATAGAAAAGGCAAAAGTCTTGAAAGCCAAGTGCTTGAGACAGAAAGTACATTTTAAAGTTCAAAAGCTTGGCTTTGGTATCAGAACCCAAAGTCTTAAAGCTAATAAGGTATGGAGAGTTTGCCAAAATCAACAGAACAGATGGTGATGTAAGAGTTACAGAGAGAGGCCCAAATCCTGCCCTACCAGCCTTCTCTTTCCCACTACCCAAAGAGAAAAGAATTGTTGTATCTTAGGGTCGCATGGTATAGCAATAGGAGCCTAGAAGCCTGTTTGAATCACTTTGATTATAATGGATTTGGAATAGCAGATAAATCATAGAATGATGAAGAACCCAAATAAGATCCCCCCGAGGACCTCTTTACAGAGCCTTATGTACCCTAGATGTGAAAGAAAAGATCCAAGGGAGGTGCAGAGGGAGGAAGGGAGGGAGGGAGGGAGGAAGAGAGAGGTCAGGGAGAGAGAGATAGAAGACAGACAGGCAGACAGACAGACAAACAGAGAATGGTCTTGGAAGAACCCCGGACAAGACAGGAAGATATGGATTGTGTGAGTCTGTAGTTCTGAGCAATGCTAGAGGGCATTATCTTGAGCATCTCCCACCCACAACAAAGCACCTGTTGAAAAGATCATACCTCACCAGATGCCAAACATTAGGGTAGTAAATTTTATTTTGGGATGACTATTGTCAATTTTCCAGTGTGGGTGAATAATTTCAATACAGTTTGA
Organism: Pedetes capensis; assembly: GCA_007922755.1. Lineage (NCBI taxonomy): Eukaryota > Metazoa > Chordata > Mammalia > Rodentia > Pedetidae > Pedetes > Pedetes capensis. Next base: position 33,019 of record VMDO01001222.1, on the reverse strand, counting down.
TTTCAAGCAGAGACTCCCTTTTCCTCGGTTACTCCTACTTTACAATGGAAAAGATCTTTTAGCCTTCAAGTGAGTTGTTAGCATGGTTATATCCAGACAGAATGGCAGCAGTGCTCATGTGCAAGTTTAGTGGATTTAGGGCAATCTATTGACCATTTCCTGTTGATGACCCTTCCAGCAGCATGAATCCCTTGAATGTGGTTTCCCAGTAGTCTAAGCCAGCTCCTCCCCAAGAAGCCACTGCACAGATTTTAGTGGAGGCCAGCGGAAATGTCCCTGTCCTAGAGGCTTGCTGCTTGGTCAGGACTTGCAGCTCTCAGCAACATCAACCTTCTTATCACTGTAATCTGGAAGAGCACATGCTGTTCTTGATGATCTTGGCAACAGGCTTTATGAGAAAATTTTGTGCAAGTTGTCTTTTCCAGTTATAGCTAAACCACCAGGGTCAAATTCTGTTTTGCACTTAAGATTCACGGATGAATACTGTTGCAAAGGCTGCAGTATGCAGAGATAAAGTGCTCTACACTGAATCTTGTGCAATCCAGAAGGGAGGGACAATAGCGGAGCAGACCTAAGAGAGGTTATTGATCAAACTGCTTAGGTTCTTATCCCAGCTTCAACATTTACTAGATCTAAGACCACGCAAAATATTTATTCTCTGTTTTTCAGTTTTCTTTCCTATAAAATAGAAAAGAAAATGCTTATTTTGTAGGATTTGGGGATTGAATGAGAAAATGCATCCAAGCACAGTGCCTGGTATTTTGTGAGTTCCCAGTGAATGTCGGTTTGTTACCATGTTTATTGTTATTGCCAGCATTCACAGTGGCAGAAAATTTTGGCTGGTCACCCTACAGACATTTCTTGCTGCTCTATCTTCCTTGTAATCACAGCACTGATTTTGTATATGTACATGTGTATATGTATGTATGCTGATAAATTTTGATTGAATTTTCTGCTTATCAGTAAGTGGCTCTCTATGTCTGAACATATAGGAGGATGGCACCTACAACCTTACAAAAGTAAGCATGGCCATGTGACTTGCTGTGGCTATGAAATATGAGATGTAGCTTGCCCCCTCAAACAGTGACATGCCAAATGGCAGAAATCCCTGGGGAAGACAGTGGTTTGCAGAACCTCTTGCCAGCATGTGAAGCACAAACTTCATGAAATCAATTCCACTCTTTGATTACTATTTTGTATAGCAGCCTTTACTCATTTTTATTTTATTTTTAAGAGGTAATTTTTACTACAATCAGCTGGTATTTTGTACAAATTTCTGGAAATTGTTATTAATTATTGTTGGGGCTCGGCTCAGGCCTGGCAGAGGACAGAGCCTTACCCTGACACCAAGTGGGTATTGGGGACCTACTGGACCGGGTTGGTGTAGTGGCCGGACGTGCCAAAAGACCTTGGGAAACCTTCTGTGGGAAACAGGAGAGGGAAGATTTATTGGGTTACTCCCCAAGTTGGGTGCAACCAGCAAGCAGCCCCTGTCAAGTGCTCAAGTGCTAGCTCTAAACCTGCAGCATAGAATGCTGCAGGCTCACTGATGTTACATCTTAGCCTTAAAGGCACAGCTACAAGCAGTTGGTGTTCTGCTGGGCTGGAGGTCCGATGGTCTTGACTCTCGCAGCTCGCCTTCATCGCCTCCCTCCTTCCCAAGGATAGGAGTAATTGGGAGGCTCTTCGTGGCTTGCTTGTAGCCTTTGGTGCTTCAGGGCCTCTGGTCTTGACACATTGGCTTGCTTGGAGATCTTCTGCTGGACTGGGGAGTGCTAGATCAAGGTGATGGGGTCCAGACAGCAGTTGAGGGATGGTGAATGGTGGTGGAGTAAAGGGGGTCCAGGAGCCCTGCTTATATAGGGTCCCGGAGTGGGGTATGTACTGGGGTTAGACAATCAGGGCACATCCCTGACAGGTACAGCAGGTGAACTGTCATACCTGCTAGATAGGGGCAGTTATTTAACTGAGATGCTAGGGGTAGCCAATGAAAACTGAGGTGATTGAGGTTGGTCAGGCTGTTCAGGGGCAATCTTTGCTCACTCGATGGAAGGGGCAGGAGTGAGTGAGTGGAATGTGGCCCTGGGGTCAGCTAAAGGCCAGTCCCTCAGGCTAGTATGAGGGACCCTAGTTATGGGGTGCATTTTAAAAATCCCAACAAATTATTATTACTTTTTGGTGCCATGGATTCAACCCAGGGCCTTTTACATGCTAAGAATATGCTTCAGTACTGAGCTACACCTCCAGCCCTTCTGAAAATTATCAAATCATAGGTCATATCAAGTTGTAGTATTTTAGGTTTTGGCATTGGGAGTTTCCTTTGTGGCTGTTATTTCTAGCCAAACCCAATTTGCTTGTGCAAATATTGTAAATCTAAATTCTGATAAAAAGATGCCAGACTGTAATTTTCTAATCAATAATGAAAGATTTTTATAAAAGGAGCAAAGCAGAGGGCAGAATCTGGGACTGGATTGATGCATTCCAAACATGGCTCTGCCGTAGCCTACTGTGCTTCTTGAGATAAGTCACTTAACTGCTCTGTTTCACTGCTTTCATCTGTTAAAGAGGATAATATTAGATATAACTGAGGAATTTTATGTGAGTTAATGAGTTAATGTTTTAAAAATCTCCTAGAATAGTGCCTACAACTATACAAACTGTGTAATTATTTTTAAGTGAATAAAATGTACAGGTTTAACTATTGTCAATTTTTTTTATTATTTGTATAAAGTCTAATTGCTACTTGCCCTATTCCTGTAGCTATCAACTCTATCAATGAGGTGTAGACTTTACTCAGCTTTTAAACTATAAAAATTTTATCATAAGTAGAATATTAATGTTCATTATTTTTACTAACAGTATCAATTATAAGTTATTCATAGCACTATGTCTGAATTTTATCAAAACCCTAAGCAATCTGTGAATAGTCCACCACAAATATTTTAGAATTATTCTATATCTAGGACTGGTTTATGGTCTTACAATCTAATTTTCTCTATATTTTGAATCACTTAGTATTGTGGGTCCTGCTAAAGAAAAAGCAAACAGCAGGCTCAAAATGTCAGATTATGCAAAATTATAAGAAGGAAAAAAATCCTATACAAAGGTTGGATCATAATAAAAGAAAAAAAAAAAGCTAAGAATGGTATTATTATAGATGGTCTAGAAAATACGTATAATAGTTCTGACAAGGTAAAAAGAAAGTCACTGCAGGAAAAGTTTCTATCTTAAACAGAACTGGAACCCAGAGATGTATAGAAAAATATCACCATAAATGGCAGAGAAGTCTTTGATGGCGGGGTGGGATGGGGGAGAAGCGTACAAGAGGGTAAGGGGGAACCTATATGAATAATGTACAACAAAATGCATATATGGAAATGTCACAATGAAGAGCATGCCAGAATGAATCACATTAAGGTGTACATTAAAAATTTCCAATAAAAAATGTCAGATTATGTAGCTCTGGGGTCAAAAAAGCAGGGAAGAAAGAGTAGAGTCAAAATATCCTGCATACTCTGTCATATACATGATCATCTTCTATCAGGTGATGTCTATCGTGAATTCAGTCTCAGTTGTCCAGTAGATTGTGATTGAATTCCTGGCACTTTCTAGGCATGGAAGATAGAACACAAAGCATGAAGACCTTGGCTCATGGAACTTAGATCTTACATGTGAAATAGACAAACACAACCAAACAAAAGCATGTTATATTTAGGTGGCAATGCATGCCCTGTAGAAAAGTAAAGCAGAATAGAGAAGATAGGCCATATCTGGGTGTGAATTAGAGAAGGCCTCAGTGTTATGTTCTCAGACATCTGGGGGAAGAAAGAAAGCAAGACAAGTGTGTCTGTGGAAGATGCACACTATACAGACCCAGAGATGGGAGATTGCTTTATTTATCTAAGGTAAATCAGTGGTATGTAGGATCTCGCAAGTCATTGTGGGGGCCTTGGCTGTGTGACATGAGAAGACAATGGGTATTCCCAGGCAGAGAAATAATAAGATCCAAGTGACTAGACTCTGGAGCTGCCTGTGTTGAGTCCCACCTCCCTAACCTGTTAGCTGGATGACTTGGGGAAAATTATTTTCCCCCATTCTGTGTCTCCATTTTCTCACCTGTAAGATTAGATGAGCTAGCTAGGCACTGTGGTACATAATTGTAATCCCAGTTTCTCAGGAGGCTGAGACTGGAGGATTGGGAGTTTGAGGCCAAGACCAAGTTAAAAAAACCCAAAAACATAAACAAAAACAAAAACAAAAACAACAACCAGAAAAACAAAAAACAGAAAGGATGAACATGGTACTAGGTACATAGGGTTAGAATAAGGATCAGAAAAACAAAAACAATGTAATAGCTGCACCATGGAAATAGCAAGAGCCTTACTACTCTGTACCCCAATCACATTTATTCTTTAAAAAAGAATAAAAAATAATATTTATAAAGGGTTTTGAGTAGTTTTTGGCAGATTCTAAATGCCACTGCTGTGTTTGCAACATATATAAAAGTAAAGGTATTTTGACAGTATCATTTTGAGTGTGAAGTGGATGATTTGTGTGTCTTGGGTGTGGTAGGAAGAGTATTCAAGGGTGTGCATGAAACCTGTTAGGAAATGAATGTAATGCTACAACAATGCTGATTTGGTCCCATAGGGGAGTTGCAAACATGGTGATCAGTGATTAGATTCGGGGTATATTTAAAAGCAAAATTGATGGGCTACAGGTGGGATGTGACAGAAAGAAAAGAGTTGTAACTGTCTTTAAAAGTTTCAGCCTGACATACTGGAAAAACAAAACTGCCAAGAAATATCACATCCTCTGACGAGTGATGAAAAAAGGATTCTACAGGTCCTGAGTGTAGAGTCCTCTGAGTGCTTAATAAATTTAAAAGGATAAGACTCCCATTAATGTATTTTCAATAAAATCAGAGTGCAAGTTGTTTCAGTAGGTGTGAACATTGGTTGGGCATGGAAAGCCCCAGGGAATTAAAGATATAACATTAACCTTCAGGTACTCAATGATGGGCTGTGAAATACTGGACTACTGGATCCCTGAGCATATATTGTGTATTATATCAAGTCTTTTGGAAAATGGAGCTCACAGAAAATGAAAAATTAGCAACCCCCTGATCTGTGGATGCAGCTAAGTAAGATAAAAGAAAGAAAGAAAGACAACAACCATCACCAGTTACCCCCAATAACTACACCTGCTACACTTATTTGAAAATGCACTATTTCTGAGGATGAAACAGATCTTATACTAATCTTTTTTGGAACATGATTTATATTCACTAATTTATAGACTTTTTGGTATAACTAAAATTGTATAGTTCTGAAGCCTTTAAACCATATATTCAAACGTACTAAAGAAACTTTCTTTGAAAGAACATATATAGATAATAATTGAAGTTGGATTTCTTGTGAGATCTAATGTTATTTGCAAAATTGTCCAAGAATGTTGACTATAGCCAAAGATTTATTAAAGGAAAATTAATTTGGCAATATATATTTCTTTGTAATTTACACTACTATGTACCTACAAAAAAAACTTGAAATATGCAGAATCCTTTGTTTTTTCTCATTTTTATAACTTATATTGATTTCTTCTCTGAGTACAAATAAACAAATTCTTTTTAGTAACCACCTTTGATTCAGAGTGCAGAAACAGTACTATCTTCCTTTTCAGTGAGTAAGCTTCTATTCTTACTCATGTGGCTTCTCACTGCTGATTTAATATGCATACCTTATTCCTATCTTTAACTCTAAGGTTACTGGAGTCAGATGAAGATGGCTGTGACAGGGAAAACATTCTATGAATGACATTGTACTTTATTGCTAATCAAATGAGGATTCTGGTATGATTTTTGTGTTAAAAACACAAGAAGGAAGGAAGCACTGTAGAAAGAAAGGTAAACTTAGGACTGGAAAACAAAAGAAGGGAGGAAGCACTATAGAAGGAGATAATAAACTCGAGACTGTTGCTTTTTCATTGAGGTTCTGCCTTATCCAATGCCATATGTTTGAGCCAAAGGGATCTCTCATTTGGATTCTGTATTGTTGTTGTTGTTGTTATTATTATTATTATCATTATTATTTAGAATCTTATTTAGATAATAAACTGATTTTTCAAGAAGTGATCTGAACTAGAATAAAAGGTAGTGTTGTTAGTTTTGCTGGTCTTGGTGTTGAACATTGTGGCAGCAGGCATGGGGAGGTGGGGGCCAGTCTTCACTTTTAAACTTAAAAGGCCAGTGGAGACAAACACTTCTAGAGCTGTTCTTCCACCACTGGTGAAGACTGGAGTGACAGGTGTTAGGTATAATATTCACTTCGGCTTCAAGGCCTGGTGACCTGACCAGCTGTAGCTGCCTTCTTGACCCACAGCAACTGTCTGTCTCATACCACAAACAGCAATATGACCCAGAAGTGGATAATGAGAGTGAATCCCAACGCACATGGGCTTGCTGGGAGATATTCAGCAATGGCATCATCACCAGATTTTAGGAATTTTGGGCCATCTTCCAGCTTCTCACTAAAACAGTGATCAATGATCTTTAGCTCAGCCAACTTGCAAACAATTTGAGCTCTGTGACATTCCAGTACAGGGGAAGAGCCTGCACTGATTTGGCCTAGATGGTTCAGGACAATCACCTGAGCAGTGAAACCAGCTTCTTCCATTGGTGGATCATTTTTGCTGTTACCAGAGACATTGCCCTAATGAACATCTTTGATGGTCATTTCAGGTTCTTGAAAGAGAAGCCCACATTTTCCCCAGGAGGAGTGTCACTGGGGGCCTCAGGGTGTCTTTCAACAGACTTGACTTTAGCAGTGATGCTGACTGGAGCAAAGGTGACCACCTTGCAGAGTTTGTGAACACTAGTCTCTGCTTGTCCACAGGAACAGTAGCATTATCATTATTTTGTAGATATCTTGGAGGGGCAGGCACAAGGGGATGATTAATTGGATGAGTTAGTAGTAGGATGTAATCCAAAGCTTCAAGCAACTTGGTTTCATAGTATTACCATGGTTATGGGTAACTTTGCATCCCTTGAGCTAAGGCTTCATAGCACTTGGCTTCATCATGTCATTGCCTTTCTGATGCTACTGATCCACATTTATAGCCAATTTTCCTCATGTAGATACTGACTTCCTTCATGATTTTCTCATATCTTTTCTGACTGTAGGGCGGCTCAGGGGAAGTGATTCCGTGAACACCAACACTCAGTGTGTAATCAACAAGGGCATGCTCATGGGTCTGCCCATTTTTGATAGCCTAGCTTCAAATTCATTGATCCCAACAGCAACAATCAGGACAGCACATCAGCCTGGAAAGTGCCTATAATCATATTTTTGATAATTTCTGTATCCTGGCACATCAATGATAGTTATATAATACTTGGTGGTTTCAAATTTCCACAGGGAGATGTCAGTGGTAATTCCATGCTGATGCACAGCTTTCAGTTTATCCAAGACCCAGCCATTCTTGAAGGAGACCTTTCCAGGAGCCTCCTTCTCATGTGTTTTAATGGTTCTTTTGTCAGTTCCACCACATTTATAGATCAGAGGGTCAGCAATGGTGAACTTGCCCAAATTTAGGAGTCCAATGGTGATGATATGAATGTGGATCTTTTCCTTGCCCACTTTGGCTTTAATGGTGGTTTCTGTGCTACCTGTGTTTTGATGGCTTTTAAAAAATATTTCTTTTCATTTCTCCCCTTCTCTCTCCTCTCATTCTTTTCTCTCACCTCCCATTCTCCTCCTTTCCTTTCAAAAATACTTTAAAGAAAATCTCAGGTATTCTGGGCATACCTTAACTTCTCTGCAATTCACTATTCTCAGTAAAAGAATATGGATTTTGTGTAACCGCTCTTTTAGACCAGAAGAAATTTAATACTTTCACTTGGAAAATTTAATGGTTTTGTCTCTTGATGCTTTATAGCAGTGGGTGGCTTGAGAATATGATAAAATCATTACTAGAAAAAAAATGAAGTTGTCTTTTCATTATACATGTCCCTTTAAGATAAAAAGTTTGTTGGGCATTTTCATATATAGTGACTATAGAAAATAAAGTGTATAAATTTAGTGAATTTATAGGATTTCTTTTCTTCATTGAAGTAGTGATTATGCAACTTAAGTTATTTGTTTTGAAAAGGAGTTAGGTATTAGTTTACTTGAAAATCTCAAAAATCATTTTTAACAACTATAAAGTATAGACATTTACCATATTTTGAGAGTCTTATGAGTCTATAAGTACAGAAATGAGCAATTTTTAGAGCATGTAAGTTAGTGGCAGAATATGATATGAATATATATGATGATATACAATATTTCCCAAATTGAAGACAATCACAAAAAATTGCATATATTTTGTCAGTACCCCTGGAGCGAAGCCATTTGTCTATAGGATACCTTTCTAGCAACCATAAACTAATACATTTCCTCTCACTTTTTGGCTTTGCATGTGTTCTGACTCTCTGTTAGCTAACTCATAGCATCTGTTTAGCTACAAGTTTAAGTACCAGGGATATCTTTTATCAGTAATGCTGAGGAATGTTTACTTTCCAGGAAGGTCATTGCCCTGCTCCCACTTGGCTCTTACCACTCTGTATTCTATTTGCCAATTCAAATGTGTTTCCCCTTTTAAACCACAAACCTCTCAAGAGTAGAGATGGGGTCCAGTTTAGAGGCCATATCTGGATTTAGGAGGCCCTACATGATTATCTCTTGAATTATCTGCATGAACAAAATATTGTTCTCATTAAATACCCAATAAAGCTGAAGCTATGTGAAGTTAAGTGATTTTCCCAAAGTCTAACAGCTCATAAGTGGCATAGTGGGTGTGATACTCATAACTGTGATTCTTTCCAAGTTCATGACCTGTCGGGGTGGAAGAATGAGCTCCAGAGCAAATCACTGTTAATATGTGAACCCTTGCCAGAGAGAATGTCTCAGCAGAGTATGGCTACTGAAGGGATGGGGCATAATTGTGAAGAGCCTCATGATGTAGATCTCAAAAGGGAAAAGGGAAGAAAACTTGAGTTAGGGAGCGGCTTCTGGAGAGTGAGATAATAAATAATCTTTGAGAAAATATCACATTTTTCAAAACAATGGCACATTTAGTATGTATAGAATAGTCATTCCAAAAGCAGCTTATTCTTCCTAAAATTAAACTATTTAAATGTGTGTAATTTTGAGCGTCTTAAATGTTTCTTCCATTAATTAAAGAATGATCTTCTCTGGCTTACCTAGAACATCAGATTGCAAGCCTATTTAACTAGTTAACTGGTTGTTGTTAGGTGCCATCAAGTCAGGTACATCTCATAGCAACCCTATGTACAATAGAATGAAACTAAATACTCCCTGACACTGTGCCATGCCTGGCTCTATGTCAGTGCCTCTCTACTATTCATAGGGTTTTCAATGGCTGATTGTTTTGGGATTGTTTTGGGCTGCTCAGTCTTTCTCCCATTTTTGGAGTGCTGGGGATGCCCTGTGAAATATTCCTGTTGGCTCATGTCTCTCCATTCACCCCCCCTCCAGCTGTGGATTTCCACATGAGAGATCTTTTTAATGTTTTTTATTCATGATATATCTGTGTTTTTTCTATAGTTTTATGTAGAGTAATAATCATGTTCCCTCTTGCTTTATAAATGAGAATAGATGTTTGTGAAAAGAAAGGATGGACTTTATTGATGCCTTAGTTTTTATCAACCCCTTACTTATTCAACTTGATCGGCACTAAAGACCTAAGGTGTCTGACTGGCTTAGTAGGTGAAATAAATATTTGGGTCATTGATTGCTTTTTTTTTGTTATTGCCATTCAAACTTTCATAATGTAGTCTTCCTAGAATTTGCTACATCTCTCAAAATAGAAAACAAGCAAACAGAAAATGTTTCTTAGAAAAGCCAGTCATTGAAGTGAGCAAAACCAATTTGAATATACAATTCTACTCAAAGAGTGAACTCATTTAGAATGGGCAACTTTTAAATAGGAAAAGATGAAGAGATGTTCAGAGAATAATCTAACTTTTAGAGGAATTGCAATCATTTCTTACTTTGGGAATACATGAAATAAGCAAGAAAGTTGTATTTTTGTTGACTTTGGCTGAAAAATCATGTGATTATAAGGCTCTTTTTAGTTCCCTTGGATAGTTCATTTTGAAGTTTGACTTAAGAAATTACTAGGAAAAAAAGAAAAAAAAGCATTTGGAAAATATTGAGGAAAGTGAGGCTCACCCTTTCTGTCCATAAGGCATTGGGTATTGTTCTCTTAAACTTTGTGTTAATTTTTTAAGTTTTAGAGAATTATTTACTAACAGTAAACATTCATCCCCCTACAAGAAATAGCAAGCAGTATTTGTGAAATAATTCTTTACTCACAAGTATGTTCATGGCATAGGATTATATATTAATTTGGATTTAGGATTAGACTAAGCCATAGATGGTTCAGGCTCTTTTGGGGGTGGAACATTTATTTTTATCTATTTATTTATTTTTATTGGAAATTTTTAATGTACACCTTAATGTAATTCATTTTGACATGCTTTTCATTGTGACATTTCTGTATATGCATTTTGATGTATGTTATTCATGTAGGTTCCTCCTTACCCTCTTGTATGCTTCCCCCCATCCCAACCTCCCCATCTAAGTCTTCTCTAGCATTTACTTGGTAATATTTTTCTATATGTCCTTGGGTTCCAATTCTGTTTAAGATAGAAACTTTTCCTGTAATGAACATTTTTTTTATCTTGTCAGAACAATTGCATGCATTTTCTAGACCATTTATATTGACACCATTCTTAGCTTTTTTTAAATTTTGATCTGACCTTTGAATAGGATTTTTCCTTCTTATAATTTTGATTCAGCTCCCACATATGAGTGAGAACATGTGGTGTTTCTCTTTCTGAGCTTGTGTTCGTTCACTTAAAATAATTTTCTCTAATTCCATCCATTTTGCTGCGAATGACCTTATTTCATTTTTCTTGATTGCTGAGTAGTATTCCATTGTGTCTATGTACCACAGTTTTTTTACCCATTCTTCTGTTGAAGGGCATTTTGGTTGATTCCATATCCTTGCTATTGTGAAAAGTGCAGCATTGAACATGGAGATGCAGGTGTCTCTGTGGTATGATGACCCATCTCCCTTTGGGTAAATTCCCAGTAGTGTTATAGCTGGGTCATATGGTAGATCTATTTTCAGTTTTTTAAGATATCTCCATATTGATTTCCAGAGTGGTTGGACCAATTTACAGCTCAACCAACAACGTAAGAGTGTTCCCTTTTTGCCGCAACCTCAACAGCATTTGTTGTTATTTGTTTTATTGATCTTGGCCATTCTTACTGGTGTAAGGTGAAATCTCAGAGTTGTTTTAATTTGCATTTCCCTAATGGCTAGGGATATTGAACATTTTTTTCCATGTGTTTCATGGTGTTACAGACCTCTTCATTTGAGAATTGTCTACTCAGTTCCTTTGCCCATTTGTGTATTGAGTTATTTGTTTTCTTGGGAGTTTTATCTTGAGTTCTTTATAAATTCTGGTAATTAGACCTTTGTCTGATGTATAGGATGCAAAGATTTTTTCCCATTCCGTGGCGGTTTCCTTGACTCTGTTAATTGTTTCCTTTGCTGTACAGAACCTTTTTAATTTCATGCAATCCCATTTATCTATTCTTGTTGCAATTTCTTGAGCAATTGCAGTCCTATTAAAGAAATACTTTCCTATGCCTATATGTTGGACTGTATTGTCCATCCTATCTTCTGTTAGTTTTAAAGTTTCTGGTTTTATGTTGAAGTCTTTTATCCATTTTGAGTTAACTATTGTGTATATTGAGAGATGTGGGTCAGCTTTCATTTTTCTGCATGTGGATGACCATGTTTCCCAGCACCATTTGGTGGTGGAACATTTATTGAAGATATGTGGCAAGACTTCTTATTGAGAACTTATCTCATACCCTCTTCCAATTCCTGAGATTGCCACTATTCCTTTCCCGTGGAAGGTACCACTTCCTTTTTTTAAAAAAGTAGATATTCAAAAATGGTAATGGTAGGGCCAAGTGTGGTGGCGCATGCCTGTAATCCCAGCGGCTCAGGAGGCGGAGGCGGGAGGATGGCAAGTTCGAGACCAGAGGCAGTCTGCATAATTTAGTGAGGCCCTGTCTCAAAAAGTAAAAAAAAAATGGGCTGAGGTGCAGCTCAGTGGTCCAGCACTTTCAGAGCATGCAGGCACGAGGCCCTGGGTTCAACCCCCAGTACCGCAAAAAAAAAAAAAAAAAAAAAAAAAAGGTAATGGTATATATTATATGGTACAAAATGATGCGATGATGTTGTTTCGTGCTGTCATGTCCGACTCATAGTGACCCTCATAGGGTTTTTAGTGGTTTTTGCAGGATTGCCTCAGGAATGGATTGCCATTTTCTCCCATTTTTGCAGTGCTGGGAATTGAACCTGTGACCTCAGAGACTGCAGAGTAGCACTCTACCAACTGAGGTAAATCCCATCCCTTGATGCTACAATATATGTATATAATGTGAAATGTTTGAAGCTAGCTAATTAACATATTCATCCCTTCAAATACTTATCATTTATTCCTTAGGAACTAGAACATTGTACCCTTTGACAAACATCTTCCTATTTCCCCTATTCTTCAGCCTCGAGTAACCGCCATCCTTCTCTCTGATTCTATGTGTTCAATTTCTTTTGGGTTCTACAGACAAGTGAAAATATATTGTAGAAGATATCAGTTCTTATTAACAGATCTGAGGTACTGTGATTTTCTATATATACACACACACACAAATCACAAAATTAATGGCAAATGTAAGAAACAAAGGAAGACTTCTAAGTACAGTTGTTAAGATACCTATGGGAAAATATCAAATGTTACCAAAGAATCAAAGTGATTCTAAGGATGTGTCAAAGTTCTAAATTTGGACTAAACTTGGCATTTTTTCTAACTTGGATGCGTGAAAAATTAAACTATTAACTCAACAGCACAATTGCTTTGCCAAATTAGCTGGCTAATATGGAGTCAGACAAGGGCACTAATGAAAAAGAACACATAGCTTTTGTTTGCTTGTTTATTTTGGTGAGTCCTGAGGCAAGCTGAGTGAGAAAGAATATCTATAATAGGAATTTATAATTCTGCATGGGAAGTAAAGACCGGGTAAGGGACTTGGCAATTTCAAGAGGGAAGCAGAGAATTCTATTCATCAAAGTGTCCTTTTTTGACACTGGGCTGAGCTTCAACCTGAAGAGAAGATAGATTTCATCAAAGGGACAAATAAGACTTGAGTATATGAGCAGGGTTATTAGAACTATGTGTGTGGTCTAGCAAAATCACTACCAGTTTCTAATTATTTGCCAGGCAGGTAGAAGAGGGATCATAAAAAGCTATGTGAACTATACTACAAATGGAGAGTTGGTGATGGACTGAGAGAGAAAGAGGGCTTCCCATACAAGATACTGAAAGAATATACTTGAAGAAAGGAGATCTTTGTAATAGTCACAGGGTACTGACTGTAGTATTTCTACAAATTCCCTTCTCATGAAATTCTTCAACAACCCTGATATGCTCTTATTATTATCCCCATGTTATCGAAGAAACATTGAGGCTTAAAGACACTGAGTAACTTTCCAGGGGCCTATAATTTACATGTAGAGCTAGGAATGAAACATAAGGAAACGCAAGGGAATTTTAATTAAGTAACCAAAGGGGAAAATAATATGAAAGGGGCATTTCTTTTTATCATTTGTAGCTCTTGCTGGCAGAAGTAGGAATTAATGGGAAGACAGATGAAAAGGCAGAATGCAGTACAACATAAGGAAGGGTTTTCTGAAGTTTGAAATTAATCTGAAGGGGAAAGAACTTGTTTGTGAAATTAGACACATTTAAGTGGAGACTGGATGGCCACGTGTTAGAGGTACTGTGGAGGGATTTCAAGCCCCTGGCATCTGATCCTGTCAGATCTTGGAAGCTAAGCAGAGTCAGACCTGGTTAGTACTTGAATTGGAGACCCCCTGGGAATGCTGTGTGCTATAGGCTTGAGAGAAGGACCTGGCAGCCCACTCCTGAAATAATCAGTCATTGACACCCTATGAATAGTAGAGAAGCACTGACATAGTGCTGGGCATAGCACAGTGTTGCGTAGTGTTTTGTTCTGTTGTACATAGGGTTGCTATGAGTCAATCCTGACTTGAGGGCATCTAACAACAACAACAACATAACCTTTAAATCCCTGTGATTTAAAATTACCATCCTGTGAATTCTTTGACATCTGTGTTCCTGTGTATTTTGGAGCTTGGAAAGTTAAAGTTCATTATCAGGTAACTGATCTTCCTAGCAGCCAAAACAAAAAGGAAAAATATATTCTTAATTTGATAAAAAGACAGAACAATAGTTTCTCAGTGACAGTAAACATTTTCATTGCTCTCATCTCGGAGGATAATTGAATGCAAAGTTCTGTATTTGTTAGGCCCAGTCAAATGCAGGAAGTGACATAGGAAGGGGCTTTAACGTGATTTTAAATATAAATAGTATCAGTCTTATTTGTATTTATGTTTTTCTGTCATTGATCATCACCACCTTTAATTGGCATCCAGGGTCTAGTTTTTGATACATACTTAGAATTCCATGGCCCTGAGAAACATACATAAATAATCTTTGAGAGATAGGTATTTATCATAAATATGTTAATCCAAATTAAATCAAACATGTTATTGATTTCTCATTGTTGTTGTTGTTGTTAGGTGCCGTCGAGTCGGTATCCGACTCATAGCGACCCTCATAGGGTTTTCAATGGCTGACTGTTTCAGGATTGCCTTGGGAGTGGATTGCCAGGTCCTTCTCCCATTTTTGTGGTGCTGGGAATTGAACTTGGGACCTCAGAGACTGCAGCGCAGCACTCTACCCACTGAGCCAAATCCCAGCCCTGATTTCTCATTAGCACTAAGTATAGTTTTTTACTATTATCTTTTTAATTAGCATATATTAATTGTATATAATTAGTTTCATTATGCCATTTTCATACATGCATGTACCTTCCAAAATTAACCTCTCTTATACCCCCTAATTGCCTTCCTCTTCCCTAACAGTTACCCTTCTTAAGTGTAGTACAGTAAAGTGATAAAATGAATTAACAGATAGGGACTGGGATTTAGCTCAGTTGATAGAGCGCTGTGCTGCAGTCTCTGAGGTCCCGAGTTCAATTCCTAGCCCCGAAGAAATGGGAGAAGGACCTGGCAATCCACTCCCAAGGCAATCTCAAAACAGTCAGCCATTGAAAACCCTATGAGGGTCACTATGAGTCGGATACTGACTCGACAGCACCTAACAACAACAACAAACCTGCAGTGACACAATCGATTCAGCAGATGGAAGATCAAAAACTCTTCCTGTCCTATAGTTATTTGTGAGCTGGATCTGCTCTTTTTTGAATAAGAAAACACTCCCTACCCTCCTGGCAAGATTTTTTTTTTAACATTTACACTGAAGATGTTGGGGGAATGATAATCTGTAAGACTGGCAGTGGGCTAGCTTTATAAGACAAAGACAAGGAGAAACCATATTTGATCCTGATTGGCTAAGCAAAATGAAGTGGTGAACATGTGACTTGTGGGTAATGTATATAATCATAATAGAGGGTCATCCAGCTATTGGAGAGTTAAATAGAATACAATGCAGTGTTTATACTGGAAACTTAACAATTCTGTTTTTGGGAATCAAATAGGAAATAAAAATTTTCCTTTTAATAAGGTTCCTCAGGAATAGGAATGGTTATAATGAATTGCAAATATCCATGGCATCTTTCCTGGGATTGAAACATTGATTTAGTTTAGTTAACTGAATGTAAAAAATCTGCATAAAATCTTGGACTTGGGTCTGAATAAAGACATAAATTGAGATACAATCTCCATCTCAGAGTTTAGTATCTAGTACAGGAACAATCAAATGGGGCAATAACTATAAAAAGACAGTATATTATAGTTATTATATATATACATATACATATTATAACTGGTGTATAAACAAAATAGAGTTCAGAGGAGAGAATGCTCACTATTTGGAGTGAGAAATAGATAAGAGTTTGTGGAAGAAATGTTATTTGGAAGAAAGTTGAAAAATAAGGAGGGAATGTGTACCAGGCAGATAAATGATAAAGGCAAGATTACAGGCAAGTATGAGTCAGTTCTGAGAAAGAATGTTTGTTAGATGGAGAATAAACATGTGAGGAGGTAAGGAATAGGAGAGAATGCTGGAAATATAAGCTGAATCCAAGTATGGTGAATTTCTTGTAGGCCAGTGAGTGCATGCTTGTTTTCATAGGCAATGAGTGGTCATTGAGATGTATGGAGTTGAGTAATGGCACAATCAGGGCTGCCCTGGTGTTGTGTGCAGATTGTGAACTACAGTATCTTGGCGGGTGCCATTCACTCATCATGAGTACATTACATAGTGAAAAGTTTCCTGGGACATGGAAGACAAGTGCCTTGAAGCCGGGGTGCCTTTTCTGGTTTGTACTAATGCACCATTTGGGATAATGGTAACCTGTGATAGCTTTGTTGTAGGTAGCATATCTTAAAACAGAAGACAGGAATGACTGCTACAAGGAGAGACTGGAGACTTTGACAATGGTTCACACAAAACAGGAGCTTAGTTTGGAAAAGAGAGATGATGAGGAATCTATGTGAGAGGCAATCAAAGAAGGACCCATCTATGACTTTCAAGAAAGATGACAGATAGTAGTGGCAAACAGGAAATTGAACAGTGAGACGGGAGACCTATGGAGCTGGGGAGAACAAGGTAGGTAGAAGGAAGAGATGAGCAGTTCCATTTCAGACACATCTTGGAGCCTGAAGTGTTGGCTCAACACAGAGGTGGAAAAATAAAGCAAAGGCTGAAATGCTGGTCTGGAGAGTAGTGCAGGAGATGGGCTAGAATTATCCATGTCAATATGACTACTGAGTCTCAGGGAGTTGATGAGATAACAGGAGAGATCATAGGGAGAGGTGAAAGGAACGTACTTGGTGTTAGATGAACTCCTCATTCTTATCATATTTTGCTCTCTAACCTCAAAATAATTAGGAATAAATCTTGCAAAAGAAGCTTGCCTTCTTAGTAATGTGGTTTTCAGATAGCTTGTTTTCTTTCCAGTTCCTGCCAACCATCAAATGCAGTCAAAAAGCCAGATTTTATACATAAACGTCATTTTTTTCATTACAATATTAGGAGAGTTGGCAGAGGAGGCTTTCTTACCAAAGGCAGAATCATCAATGACTTGGTAATGTTTTATTAGTGAAATGGAAACATAGAAATCAATTATAAATGCAATCAACTTATCACTTGTTACTCAAGAAAGAAAGTAAGAGCAAAAATCATGTAAAAGCATTTTTATTCAACTTTCTCATGGACTACATGTTGCTCCATATTTCATTTTCAATGTTTTTTTAAAATCTTATACTAAAATTAATTTACATTTCATAAGACCATACAATTAATGAGAAAGAAAAGATAATTTGTGATGGGTGGTAAGGATGAAAACATTTGCCTTGTGTAAGCCTCATGTGGAGAATGAGAGCTTATTCTAATGGCTGTCCTAGCTTCTCTTCTCATATTTTAGATTGTCTAGCAGGGATATACCCTGGGCTTAAGTGCTCTCATACTTATCCTCTTATGATGATCTCAGCAGCCAAGACGGTATCAGTGTTCCCAAAGTTAGATATGTTGACTATTAAAAACAATTTATCTCTAGCTTACCTGCCCCTCCTCTATTTTATGTTATTTTAATGGACACAAAGATCCAATCTAAGCTAAGGGTCATAAAACATTGGTTCTTCTGTGTCTTCAGGAAAGTTTTAAAAAAATCAGCATTTGGGTCATCATTAGTATTTCACTGGCATATCTTTTTCAATTTCTATTATGCTATGCTTTATTTGTTTCCTGGACTTTTCAGGGAAGGAGAGAAGTATTATGTGCCAGCATCTCCAGGTGAAAAAATCAATATTCTATCAATTTATTTGAAATGTAACATTCTGATCACCTCATTTAAATATAGTATGACTATTATTAATATTCGATTCACTAACTGATATTCCTATTCAACTAGACTGACTTTAACAATACGGTAAACTATATTTAAGGATTTTTTGTTTGTAAATTAGAATGATTAAATCTTAGCACAATTTAATTAGTACTTTGATCTACAAATAGAAATGTGTCACTTATAAAGAACATTTGATGTAGATCAATATTTGTAAAATCAAAGAAGAAAAACTTGGGCCTTTATAAATAGTATTTGTGTTATAATGTTCATGAATTTGATTGTAATTTTAATAATGTAATGGTTGTAAACATTAAATCTTTTTTTTTTTTTTTTTTTTTTTTTTTTTTTTTTTACTTTTTGAGACAGGGTCTTGCTAAGTTACACAGACTGCCTCTGGTCTCGAACTTGCGATCCTCCCACCTCTGCCTCCCCGAGCCGCTGGGATCACAGGCATGCGCCACCATGCCCAGCAGAAACATTAAATCTATATGAACAAAGATGTTCTTAATATGGTGGACTTATTTGTCAAGTATTATTTAAATTTGCACAATCTCATTTTCTTGTTCATTTAGAAACTATTCTAAATTACTATCCCATATTTTTATATTTAACTAATTAAAAGATACATCTAGTCTTATATTACCAAAAAAGGGATTTATTAAACACAATTCTTCATTATTTGTAGAAAGATGTGAATGGGAGTTTTCCCTTAATACTACAAATTTCCACTTAGCAGAGGTGTACAACCTTTTGGGGCTGGGATTTAGCTCAGTTGGCAGAGCACTGCTCCGAAATATCTGAGGTCCTGGATTCGATTCCCAGCACAGCACAAATGGGAAAAGAATGTGGCAATCTACTCCCCAGGCAATCCACTCTCAAGGCAATACTGAAACAATCAGCCATCGAAAACCCTATGAGGGCTGCTGAGAGTTGGACATAATTGGACTGCACCTAACAACAACCACCACCACCTTTTGGCCACATCAAGTAAGGAGGAATTGTCTTGAGCCTCACATAAATTATATTATATTATATAGTTAGTGCATATGCAGAATAAGGGGAGTCATGAGGAAAATAAATGATAAAAAAACACACAAAGTTAAAAGATTTGTGGGACCATGTTACTAGATGTCCTGGCCCATGGGCCACAGGTTAGACATGCCTGGGAGAAATTAAACCAACAAATCCACACATCAGTGATACTCTAAAATTAAAGACTGATACTGTCTTTAGTATTTTCAGGAACAAACTATATTTTGTCAAGAATATAACGTGTTTGTGTTCAGTTAATACAATTTATTCAGCTGGACTGTTATAAATATTTACTGATGTCAAATGACAACTGATAAAATTAATATGTACAAGACTATAATTTCCTCTCCTCTCCTCTCCATTCCTTTTCATTTCTTTCCCCCTCAGTACTGGGGTGCTAAACCTAGGGCCTGGGCTGGGATTTAGCTCAGTTGGTAGAGCGCTGCGCTGCAGTCTCTGAGGTCCTGAGTTTGATTCCCAGCACCGCAAAAATGGGAGAAGGGCCTGGCAATCCACTCCCAAAGCAATCCCGAAACAGACAGCCATTGAAAACCCTATGAGGGTCGCTATGAGTCGGATACCGACTCCACAGCACCTAACAACAACAACAAACCTAGGGCCTTGCATCTGCTGAGCAAGTGCTCTACTACTGAGCTACACCCTTAAGCTTCTATCTTTTGAGACTAGGTTTTGCTAAATTGTGCAGGCAGCTTCTAGCCTTGAACTTGTGATCCTCCTGCCTCAGTCGCCTGAGTTGCTGAAATTATAGGCCTATACCAGGGCACCTGGCTAGAAATATAATTTTCTTAAGAGCAAACCAGGTGAAAATGCAAAAGGGAAAATTTTTGGCCATTGAAAATCTTATTGGAATGACTTGAAAATCAACCTGGAAAAAGGAAAACATATATGGTTCCCAGAGAATGACATGTAATCCATCTTTCATCTAGAATATTTAAAAAATAAATCTCTTCTGAAATAGTTATTTTATTTTATTTGAAAACACTTAGGAAGTTCCCAATCCAGAGTAAATCTGGAGGCCAGCACACTAAAACCTTTTGAGGAAAAGTATTGCTTTCTGCCTTCTCCCAGGACATTGTGAAATCTTTTGTGAACAGACTTGCAGATTGTATAGATGTTCTTATAAACTTTTACTTGGCTCTGAAAGCATCCTTTTTGATGTTTTTTTTTTCCTAACTCTGAGTAAAAGGGAAAGTAGCCACATGGCCAACAACAACAACAAAAAAGCTGGATTTGTAGAAATGTGTTTATGAAATTGTGAATGCTTGTAGTGAACACCTCTAAAAATATGGTTGGAAAGATAAATTGATAGTGATGCTAAGAACTTAAAAGGAGTCTAATATCTTATTTTCCTTGATTGATAGCATATGATGTGAATGTTTTGTTCACATCCTTTTTTAAAAGCAAAAACTACACATACATCTAACTAGAAAACTAAACCTAGATATATAATTGTTGTGTACTAAATTATCTCCCTCCCAAGCTCATATATCGAAATCCAAATCCTTAATACACCTCCAGATGTGACTGTATTTGGAGATGGGGACTTTAAGGTAAATAATGAGGTAAAGAAAGCTAAATAAGGTACTTATGGTGGGGCTCTAATCCAGTTGGATTGGTGGCCTTATAAGAGGAGACTAGGATATACACCAAGAAACATCAGGGATGTACGTGCAAAAAGAACCGACTGTGTGAGGACATGGATAGAGGGTGGCCACCTGCATGTCAAGGAGAGAGACCTTAGCAGAAACTAAACCTAACAACACTTTAATCTTGGACTTCTAGCCTTCAAGATTATGACAAAAATACCAATTTGTGATATTTTGATGGCAGCCCTAAAAAACAAATACAATGATAATGAAGCAAGTATTGTTACTAATTCTTTGA
Organism: Pedetes capensis; assembly: GCA_007922755.1. Classification (NCBI taxonomy): domain Eukaryota; kingdom Metazoa; phylum Chordata; class Mammalia; order Rodentia; family Pedetidae; genus Pedetes; species Pedetes capensis. The sequence continues at coordinate 12,047 of VMDO01001222.1, read as the reverse complement.
GGAAAAAGCATTGAGTCATGCATAGTTTTATAGTACATATTATGGCATTTAATCCGCAGGCTCCTGAATATCTTTGTACTTACTTGACATATCTGGTTTCATCTTACTTTTAATTTTTATTAAACACAGATGACTGTCAAGCCCTTATTCCTCTGACCACTTCTGTCTTTGCAATTATACTGCCTACTGTTACTTTCATCCACCTCTCAGTTTATATTGCAGGAAAATATCTGTCAGAATACTGAATTTGAATTCTAGCTCTACTTTGAAAAATTATGGCAAAAGCCATGTAACACGAAACTTATCATTTTTACCATTTTAAGCGTTAATTCATTAGTGTTAAGAATATTCACATAGTTATTGGTGGATCCCCAGAATTTTCCACCTTGCAAAATTGAAATTATACTCCTCAAAAACAAATCCCCTTTTCTCCCTTCCCCCCAAGCTTGGTGCAAACACAATCCTACTTTTCTGTTTCTTTGAGTCAGATACATCATATAAGTGGGTTGACAGCTTATTCCATTTCACATAATGTCTTTAAAGTTCATTTGTGTTGTAACGAGATAGGAGTTTTCCTCCTTTTTAGGAGGAATAGTATTCCATTGTACATGTATACCACATTTTCTTTATTTAACCATTCATCTACTGATGGACATTTGGTTTTTTCCACCTCCTGGGTATTGTGAATAATGCTGCTCTGGAAGTGATTGAGCAAATATCTCTAAGATTCTATTTTTAATTATTTTGGTAATAGACCCAGAAATGGAATTTATAGCTTTTTATGTGGTTGTTGTTAGGTGCCGTCTAGTCGGTATCCAATTCATAGCGACCCTCATAGGATTTTCAATGGCTTACTGTTTTGGGATTGCCTTGGGAGTGGGTTGCCAGGTCCTGCTCCCATTTTGCGGTGCTCGGGACCTCAGAGACTGCAGCACAGCTTTTTATAGTAATGTTAGTTTTAATATTTTGAGGATCTGCTGTACTGTCTTTCACGGTGGCTGCACCACTTTATATTCCCATTGAGAGTGCATGAGACTTCTAGTTTCTCTCTACATCCTCATTGACACTTGTTATTTTTGATAATAACCATCCTAATGTATGTGAGGTGATGATATCTCACTGTGGTTTTGATTTGCATTTCCCTAATGACTTATCATCGTCTTATCTACATCTTTTTTATATACTTGTTGGTCATTTGTATATCATCTTTAGACAAATGTCTATTTAAGTTCTTTGCCCATTTTCTCTGCAGATTATTTGTTTTCATATATATTCATATTCAATATATATATGAATATGTGTATATATGTATATATGTATATACATCTATATATGTATATACACATATGTATATGTACATATATGTATATATACATATATTATATATGTATATATGAATATACATTCATATTCAATATATATTCATATTCAATATATATTCATATTCAATATATATTCATATATATATGGTGGTGAATTTCTTTGTTGTTTTATATATTCTGGATGTTAACTCTTAGTCTGAAATATTATTGCAAATATTCTCTCCCATTCTGTAGGCTGCTTTTTCACTTTGTGATTGTGATGCACTTAAGTTTGATGTAGTCCCATTTGTCTAATTTTATTGTTGTTGCTTGTGCTTTTGATGTTAGATCCAAGAAACCCTTCCCAAATCTATCCTCATGAAGTTTTTCCCCTTTGTTTTCTTCTGAAAGGTTTTTGTTTGTTTGTTTTTGGTATTGCACATACTTCCCAAGTGATATGCCACTGGACTGCACTCCCAGCCATTTATTTATTTATTTATTTTTACTTTTTATTTTCAGACAAGGTCTTGCTAAATTATGCAGGCTTTCTCTGGCTTCAAATTTGGGATTCTTCTGCCTCTGCATCCCACGTTGCTGAGATTACAGGTGTGAGCCACCACACCCAGCTTTTAATCCATTTTTGATTAATTTATATATATGGTGCAATGTTAGGACCTAACTTTATTCTTTTGCATGCATCTATCCACTTTTCCCAGCACCATCTGTTGAATAAACTATCTTTTCCCCATTGCGTGGTTTTGGTATCCTTGCTGAAGATGATCTGATTGCATATGGAAGGACTTATTTCTGTATTCTCTATTACATCCCATTGTTCTATATGTCTGTATTTATGCCAATACCACACTGTGTTGACTACTGTAATTTTGAAATATGTTGGAAATTAGGAAGTGTGGACCTCCAACTGTGTTTCTTCTCAAGATCAACATGTATACTTGGTATGTATTGTGCTTATTTATGAATTCTAGAATTGTTTCTCTATTTCTTTTTTTAAAAAAGCCATTGGAAGTTTGACGGTAAAGCATTGAATCTGTAGGTTACTTTGGGAAATACAGACATTGTAACAATATTGTCTTAAAGCCCGTGAACATGAAATACTTTTTCATTGCCTTTTGTTTTTAATTTCTTTTATTTTTGTTTTGCAGTTTTCAGAGTACAAATCTTTCACCTTTCTTTTTAGTGAAACAAAGTTATACAGTTTAAGTATACACTTTAGAATGCATGTGGGGATTCAGAGAAAGAGAGAAATAGGCATTGCCAAGACACAGAGGAGAACTGAGGGAGCAAAGTGCCAGAAACCAAAGAGCCTCTTTCACCTCTTTGTTATTGTTGTTGTTAGGTGCCGTTGAGTCAGTGTACTCATAGTGACCCTATATACAACAGACGAAACACTATTGTTGTGCTTCTCTGCTATTCATAGGATTTTCAATGGCTGGTTTTTTTTTGTGGGGGGAGTGGGTTTCTGGGTCCTTCTCCTAAGCCTACAGCACCTGGTGTTCCCAGGCAGTCTCCTATCCAAGTACTAACCAGGTCTGAACCTCAGGTCTGACCCTGCTTACCTTCAGAGATCTGATGCCACAGTGGTATGACTGTAGGGAAATAAATTCAACACTCCCCTTTGGGGTGGTTGGTAAGTACTGTAAGGTTGTTAGGCACTGTTTTGGTGCTTCGAGTGGCCAGTTGTTTGAAGGAGTGGGGTGCCAGGCCGATTCTCCCATACTTGTGGTGCTGGAATCAAACCCGAGTCCTCGGGAAGGATGGAGCAGCACTCTACCAACTGAGCAGAACCCCTAGACCTTTACCTGTTTAGTTTATTCCTAAGTATCTTACTGTTTTGGCACTATTGTAAATGGCACTGTTTTCTTAATTTCCTTTTTTGATTCTTATTGATATACAGTTTGTATGTTTATTTTGTATCCTGCACCTTCATCAAACCCTTTAATTAGTTCCAACAGCTTTTTTTTGTCTTTAAGGTTTTCTTACATCTTTAAGGTTTTCTACATATAAGATAATCTCATCTAAGAGATAGTTTTGTGTCCTCCTTTTTTATTTGTATGTCTTTTATTTATTTTTTCTTGCCTAACTAGTTTGACTGGGAATCTCATGCTGTATTGAATAGAAATGGGGAGGCCAGGTATCCTTGTCTGGCTTTTGATCTCATATGAAAAAATTTGAGTCTTTCTCCATTGATTATGGTATTAGCGGTGGTCTTTTCACATTTGGTCTTTATTATTTTCTTCCTAGTTTATTGAGGGTTTTTATTATGAATGGATATTGAATTTGGTCAAATTTTTTCTGCATAAACTGAGGTTATAATGTGTTTTTTCTTCCATTTTATTAATTTAGTATATTACATTGAATTTTGTGTGTTGAACCATCCTTGCAATCTGGGAACAAATTACACTTTGTCATGGTACATAACCTTTTAGATATGCTGTTCAACTTGGTTTGCTAGTATTTTGTTGAAGATTTTTGCATTACATTCATCAGAGATATCGGTTTGTAGTTTTCTTGTAGTATGTTGGCCTAGCTTTTGTATCAAGATAATGCTGATTGCATAAAATGAATTTGACAGTATTCATGTAACAGAATACCTGACACAAGCTGAGTGTTACAAAGAAAGAGGTTTATTGTAGCTCATGGTTTTGGAGGATAAATGTCCAAGATTAGGAAGCCAAATCTAATGAGGATCTCATGTCCCATGGTTACTTTACAACGTGGTAGAATGCATCACATGGCAAGAGAGGAGGCAAGAGCTCACATGAGACAGAAAACAGTAAGGGAGAGGCCGAGGAAAGACCACCTCTTTTATAAGTATCTGCTTTCACAAGAACTAAACCATTTCTGTGAGACCCAGCCCACTCTGTGAGACCAGAATTAGTCCCCTCATAGATGTAGTCATGACCTCCCACTAGGCTCAAGTTGTTAAAGGTTCTACAACCTCTCAACATCACCACACTGGGGACCAAGTTTCTAGCACATGAACCTGTGAGGGCAAACCTCATTCAATCCATCAAGAGTGTTCTCTCTTTGCCAATTATTTGAAGATTTTAAGGCAGATTTAATTATTCTTTAGATGTTTGGAAGAATTCTCTAGTTGAGGCCATTTAGTCCTAGGCTTTTATTTATTAGGAAGTTTTTGATTACTAATCCAATCTCCTTACTACTTATAAGTATGTTCAGGTTTTCTACTTGTTTATGCTTTAGTCATGGTAGATTGTGTGTTTCTAGGAATTTATACATTTCTTCTGTTTTATCCAACTTACTGATATACAGTTCTTCATAGTACTGTTACAGTGCTTTGTATTTTTGTTGTAGCAATTATAATGTTTTCTCTTTTATTTCTGATTTTAGTTGAATCTCTCTCAGTTTGGTTAATAGTCTCTTAATTTTGTTGCTACTTTGAAAAAAATCTCACATTTTATTTTTACTTTTTTTTTACCTTGCAATAGGTTAATACATTTAATTAATTTAGTTTAAGCTTATTTTTAATTAGCATATAATATCAGTTTCCTTTTAGCATTTTCACATAATTATGTACTTTGCTCTTATTCACTCTGTATCTACTCCCTATTAACCAGTTACCAGAGAAAAGAAGATAAGGATAGGATAGAGTAAGCTATGGAGTTAAAAATTAATTGTGGAAAAGGTAAAAGTAATAGGTGGATGAAATTAGGGGAAGTGCCAGGGAAAGGGGAAATCAAAAGAAGCAGGACTGAATAGGAGAAAAGCAAAAGAACAGGTAGACATATATAAAGTTATGTAAACATAACAAAAGGAATAACAAAGACAAAAATAAAAGTTCTTTTTTAAGCAAATACATTTAGGTTCAATTTAGCTCAGTGGGTAGAGCGCTGTGCTGCAGTCTCTGAGGTCCCGAGTTCAATTCCCAGCACCACAAAAATGGGAGAAGGGCCTGGCAATCCACTCCCAAGGCAATCCCGAAACAGTCAGCCATTGAAAACCCTATGAGGGTCGCTATGAGTCGGATACCGACTCGACGGCACCTAACAACAACAACAACAACAATATTAAAATTGCCTGCCTCCATAGCCCTGTGGCAACCAATCCCTTCAGATTTCGGAAGCTAAGCAGGATCGGGTCTGGTTAGTAACTGCCTGGGAACACCAGGTGCTGTAGACTTGGGAGATGGATCTGGCAACCCACTCCCAAAAATCAATCCGCCGTTGAAAACCCTATGAACAGCAGAGAAGCACTGACAATAGTGTTTTGCCTGTTGTATGCAGGGTCACTATGAGTCGGACACCGACTCAACAGCACCTAACAACAACAATACTAAAATTACAGTAAGCAGATAGCTAGGATAACACAAAAAGAAAAAAATTAAAACAATAACTAAAATGCAGCAATTATTGAGACTTCTTTGTGGGTCCTCTAGTATCAGGGAATGCCAGATGGAGAGGGTAGTCAATGTAGGTTGTGGTCTCAGGGGTTTGTGGGAAGCAAACAGTCTTGGTGCTTTTGGGCCCTTCCTGTTCACAGAAGCCTTTTGTAATGGAGGAGGATTTGGGGTTTGAGTGTCCAGTTGGTATTAGCATCTTTCAGTACTTTGCTGGCTGCTCATCTGACAAGCCATTCCTATGGCTTTGGAGAACAGGTGCTCCTGGATCTGCGTATCAATGTTGCTATCTTCCATTCTGGTTTGCTATCCTGCTGACCTGTGGAGCCATGCCATCTAGCCGCCAACCAGCTAGGTATTACATTGAAGGGGCAGAGGCTGGTTTGCCAGGTGAACAGTTTTGGTGATTCTCAGACTACATCATATTTACAATCTGCAAGCCCACCTTCTTAACTTTTTAACATTTGCCTGGAGCCTGAGGTTTTGTGTCCCTTGGCTGTCTGAGTTGCCCTAGCTCCCTGGTATCAGTCCCTCCTCCCCAGTAGCTCAGTTACAGGCACTCTGCTGCCTTAGAGGGAGGTCCTTGGCTATATTGCTCCGAGTTTGGGGAGGTGGTAAAATCAATTTTTTTCTCCAACACTAGCCTTTCGTTCTGGGGGAGTTGCTGCTACCTTAGATTCCATAGCTGGATTTTAGGCTTGTAAGAGTTGTGGGCCTGCAGCTGAAGCCCTGTGGCATCCAATCCTGTCAGATCTCAGAAGCTGGGCAGGGTCGGGACTGATTAGTACTTGGATTGGAGACCACCTGGGAACACCAGGTGCTGTAGGCTTGGGAGAAGGACCCGGCAACCCACTCCCAAAAATCAGTCCACCATTGAAAACCCTATGAACAGCAGGAAGCACTGACAATAGTGTTTCACCTGTTGTAAGTAGGGTCGCTATGAGTTGGATACCAACTCAATGGCACCTAACAACAACAACAAGAGTTGTGGAGTAATTCTGTGGCTAGGCCTTCTAGGTTCTTTTCACCCAGGCCATGTGTTTACATGGTGGGGAGGTGGGGCTTCCCGTTCCCCTACTGAGGTTAGAGCTGGTGTACTGGTGCACTGTTTTATTCTTTCTGCCACAAAGTCTTTTGATCTGCATGAATTTGGTTCTATTAGCACCTTTCTTGTATTTTCTGATTCATTCTCTTTTTTCCTCTCCTGGGATTACTCTGGCATTTTTTTCATACATAGTGTTACAAGAAAATGGCTTCTAATTTGGCATTTTCCCAGTATCAAACCTCACTTTTTAACAGTTGAGAAAATATATGAGTTTAAACTCTTGGAAGTTTTTGTCTCGTCTGAAAAATGGACATGTCACATTTTGTGCACGTCGCTATGCCCTACTTAAATTATTTCACTTAATTCTTTACTCTCACACAATTCATGCTTAATAAGTAGTATTATTTTTAACTTTATAAGAGAACTTCACCTGTGGATTACAAATCCCTTTCTCACCACTTTTCAAAAGAATCACAAACTCCAAGCATATTTATTATCAACATTCATTTCTTAGGAAATGTAGATCTTGCAGATGTTTGTCTCTTAGGATTCTGTATAATTTTCCTTTGTTTTATGACTCTTCTTTTGCGCATGTTTAAGTTCATAAGGATAGATTACTTCCACAAGCCTTTCACTATTCATTTCCTTGTGCAGTACTATGGGTTGATACCTTAGTAGTATACTTTTTCTCTAAGGTGAATCTTGCTGACTGTAGTTTCCATAAAGTGCAATAATTTCACAACTACTTTTGTATAACTGTCTTGTAAACTTAAAGAACTTCAATGAAGTGACAGTTTATTCATTACCTGTATACCTGCTTATAGTAAATGAGCTGTCAATTTTTAGGATGGAGGGTAGATAGCTTTTTTTTCTGGAGTTCTTTTCATGTGTTGGGAAGGGTCTTATTTGATTTACATCTTGGTTAAACATAGCTGAGTTTTCATTTTGACCTGATTATGCTCTCTGAAAACAATTATAGGCATGAATAATGCACATCAACTTTTTTCCTATTAAATCTTAACCCTAGAGCAGTATTTGGTTTTGTGAACAAAGGGGAGATTCTTTGATTCCCCTGGTGGAAAATTATATATGGTGAGTTTTATGACATTATTATTAACCTCTGATTATTCTGTGACTCATGGAGGGAGATGAATGGGTTCTGTATGCAGAGAGGAGAAAGAGCATTATTGTACATTTTGAAAATTATTCAAATGAATTGTGAAACTATTACAGAATTCAGCATCTTCTATCTTGGACCTTATTGTCTAGTTTAGAGCTAGTCAAGGGTAATATTAGAGACACCTGATTTAAAATTGTAGCAATCAGCTTTTACTGCGTCAACAATCAACTCCGAAATTTCAGATGCTTAAAACAATAGACATTAATTTCTTGCTCATGTTTCATGAAGGCTGTGGATTGGCTGTAGCTTTGTTGGTCTCAGCTGAGCTTCATGTGCCTTCTAATTCCTGGGCCTTGGCTGGTGAGCACGCACTATGCGCGGCATGCTCCTCCCATGGCAAAGAGAGCTCAGGGGGGACATCAGCAAACCACAAAAGCACACCAGATGCTCATATTCCTTTGGTCAAAGCGAATCAGCTGGCCAACCTCAATTTAGTGGGACAGAGATATAAACTCTGCCTCCTGGAAAGTCCACTAAGTGTGGGCAGGTGTGACCACTCACAACAACAAGTCAATCTACTATAAGAAACTGCCTGGGGAATACTATGGACTCTTTTTGTGCAATCCCGTAGTATGCATAGCATGCCACATCAGACAAATAAATTGTTTCTAAGTCAAAGAGTTTTATAAACAAGATTTTTAAATCATAGATTCTTGTATTCAAAATGATATTGTACTTTGAGTTCAGAAAGCAAAAGGATTAAAGCAGGGCTGTGAAACCTGATGTCCTTGCTACTGACCTCTTCCTGTCCCGTTGCTGCTTCCCACTTCTCACTCTTCCTGGAAATCTCTAAGAGGATTCTGCAGAACACATGTTGAAAGTCACCAGTACAGCATTTCTCCTTGCAGGCTCCACAGATGTTAAGGGATGTTGATTACAAAATATGTAAAGTGTTCTGGGTGGGTTGAACAACGTTAAGTAGAACTGCAGAAATTTTCAGAAGCTTTACTGGGTTAATGTTCCTGGTGAACCTCTGAGAAGGGAATATAGGTCTCAGAAATGCCCAAACTTTTTATGCAACAATTTAGTGTTTTAGTCACATCACAGGAGAGGCTACATTAAACAATTGCTCTTTTATTTAAAAAGCTATATGTATATATCTGGGGTGGAGACTCAAGAGAGGACAATTGACTGTATTTTTCTCATATAGTTAGTGCAACAACAAGTTGCAAAGATCAGATTAACATTCTGGTCCCCCTATTCTATCTTCAGGAGTCTTTGGTCATGTTGCTAAATTTGGTCTTATGACCTGGACATATTTTAGCAATGATGTAGTGGTTTATGGGGGCATTTTAACCTTTGAGAACAGGCCTGGTCAATGCCTTTGTTAAGATCTAATTTGTTGTAGGAAAAAAAATGAATGACCATGAGTAAGTAATTTCACAAACAAAGTAAATGAAGGATTGTATGATCTATTCTGAAGCAACTTTTGGGATAAACTCCAATATTAGCAAATACTCAAGGATTCTTTATTTCTGTCTGATGAATTTAAAGCTCCATTCATGAAGAAAATAATAGATGTTGAAAACTGTAATTTTCCATAATATTCAAACTGCTCTTTTTCTTTTGTTCACAAGTAAATGACTATTATGGATCTGTATAATTTGTATCCTAAGTTACTATTTGCAAAGTTATCTAAAAGTGATAATATACTATTAGGAGATGAATTTGACCCTGAATTCAACACTGATTCTTATTTAGAGCTTCCTAGTTACTATACCCCTGCAGCTTAGCCCTGTGGCATCCCAATCCTGTCTGGTCTTAGAAGCTAAGCAGGGTCGGGACTGATTAGTACTTGGATGGGAGACCACCTGGGAACACCAGGTGCTGTAGGCTTGGGAGAAAGACCCAGCAACCCACTCCCAAAAATCAATCCACCATTGAAAACCCTATGGACAGCAGAGAAACACTGACAATAGTGTTTTGCCTGTTGTACGCAGGGTCACTATGAGTCGGACACCTACTTGACCATACCTAACAACAACAAGTTACTATACGTTCAGGGAGGAAGTAACTACTAATTAAAATATTTGTCATCAGTTGTACATATCTAAAGAAAATCCATGATATCAATTAGCGGTGGAGGATAGAATGGAGAAGAGCCTTGCCCTTATATAATTACTTGTGACATGAAAATCCAAAATTTCAAGTGGATTGTTGTTGTTGTTAGGTGCCGGACTCATAGCTACCCTATGTACAACAGATGAAGCACTATTGTTGTACTTCTCTGCTATTCATACGATTTTCAGTGGCTGATTGTTTTTTTGGGAGTGGATTGCTGGGTCCTCTTCCCAAGCCTACGGCACCTGGTGCTGCCAGGCTGTTTACCAACCAAACACTAACCAGGCTCAACCCTGCTTAGCTTCCATGATCTTATGGGATCCGCCGACAGAGTGGTACAGCTGCAGGCTCAAGTGGATTAAGATCTAAAAAATATATTATTAAATGGAAAATATCCAAAAGATTAAGGATGAATACTTAGAAGTTGCATGTTTTCAAATATTATCTATATGGTACAAAAAGTAGAAAGAAAAACAGCAAAATAAGTCACAAGTAAGATACTTTTTAATTTAATTTACTTTGTTTCATAAATATTGAATAAGTAAAACTTCAGATTTTCCTTCATTGTTCTTAAGAAGTAAGCTTGCAGTTACTTTTATTTTTACTTATATTTGAAAGACGCAAGGGTAGTATTTAGAATTTTATGAGTACTTGCCCTAGGCATCAGTGATTGAAATGGCCCAAGAGCAAATATAAGACCTTCCATTTGTGTGTAAATAAAAATCAACTGTGAGATAAAACTACAATTAGAATATAGATTACTACAGGATGACACTGATTTTTTTTTTCTTCTTCTCTTATCTTCCTCTATTCAGTTTTGGCTGCCACAATCAGGCAGACAGAAAGTGCAAGGACATTTTTTCTTGCATCCATAGTGGAGACCATAGATGCAAACAATGATTTTAAAGTCCATGGTTCAGATGAAAATTTTTTTAGATAAATACAATAATTTCTGATTTTATTATCTTGCTCACATCTCTTATATATTCTCTCATTGTTAAAAATAAGTATATACTTAGTTTATACAACTAATTGCCAACTTTGTAAAAGCTCCTCTAAACTTTCCTTATTAGAATTAGTTCTAATGTCCCCCGTAAAAAGTCTTTGTATTACCCCGGACTTAATTTTTTCACCTCAAACTATGAAACAAAACAAATCACTTTTAACTGGTGTATGATATGCAAACAAAAACGTTTGTACAAATTGTTGTGTATGCTAAGTAAAATTTCAGAAATTTAATGCACCACACGGAACCAGCACCTTACATGACCTCTTCATACTCCCTTCTAGATGTTCATAGACTTTTTTATATAAAGCAAAATTTGATGAAGATACCATGGTGCATGCCTGTCATCCTAGTGTCTTGGAAGGCTTAAGGCAGGAGGCTTGGGAGTTTGAAACCAACTTAGCAAGCCCCTGTCTCAAAATAAACAAATAAAAAATTTAAAAAATGGGATTGGTGTTGTAGCTTAGTGGTTGGAGCACATGCCTAGCATGTGCAAGGCCCTGAGTAAAGTTGAGAGCCCACAAACCTCCATTTGAGTCACTGCAAAGTTTAAGAATTTTACCCTCCTTTGGGAATGGACATTTTAAAGTGGATTGTGTAATATGCCAGAATGAGCTTACCTTCTTACCCTATAAATACCTGTAATTACTATATTTTCCCCAGAGCTATGTGTATCCATTAGTGCTCAGAATCTTTTTATCAACATAGAAGATTCTAATCTTGAACACAGGGAGTTATTTGAGTTTGTCCAGATTTCAGCTGTTATATTAAGGTAGCAGAAAGAATAACCAAAATTAAATATTCAATTTAAATTTAGGAGTAAATATATTTATTAGAAGTACATACATATAAAAATATATACATATAGAAGTAGAATTTGAGAACTTTTTCTTCTGGGTTTCTAATATTTTTGTGAAATATCAATCATGTCGAGAAGAATTATAATTAAGAATCCAGGAACGAGGTGTCATATTTTATAGTAAGGGCATTTTTTTTAAGAGGGCTTTTGTTGTTTGCCATTAGCTATTGTACAATAATGATAATAATATTGTGTGTGTGTGTGTGTGTGTGTAAAT